>JAQIVE010003801.1:0-15837 GCA_034698285.1 Sminthurinus bimaculatus | reverse complement strand
GATAAGTAGACATGGCTATTCGAAATAATAATAAATTCAATGATATAAACATCGTCCCATATACATCAGTCTAAAAGTGTGCACTGTACACCTTCTTGAAAAAAGGAATCATTGTACCTCAATTCATTTTCTATTGTATTGCATACAAAGATTCGTATTTTCAACACATTTAAAGATGATAAACTGGTGGACTATAGTTCTGGAAATAATTGATGTTTCCACTTTCTACGAAGAGTGAAAACAATAGTTTGAAAAATGAGAAACCTACACAAGATGGAACTCGCGTCTGATTTTGACTTGACAAACTGCCGAGCACACCTTATCCGTCTATCTCATTACTTTGCAATGATATGTGTGCATGCGTTTTGTTGAGTGAATGTTGGCGAATGTATGTAGTATGTACTGTATCTCCTTTCTCCATGAGAAAATGTTGCTTGCAAACCTACACACATACTCCTGTGCATACTTTCTCCTAAACGAAAATACACATACACACACACACTCTGGCATTGCTTTTACTTCCTTTACTTTGTTGAAGATGGGGTATGACGTGAAAAATCCAATTCCCACGACTGCGATGCCATGCGTGCTGGCTTTGTCTCTTGCTTTTGCTTTTGCTGTTGAAACTCGAGGAAAAGAAAACTAATGCTATTGTATAATATAAGCTTACGTGTGTATATTTTGGCCCTGTCGATGGTGGATGGATAAAACCTGGATGTGTAATGTGTATGATACAAAAGTGCTGGAAATGTACTACTGCCTATTTCTCTTTTTCTTCCTCTTTTATGCACCTATCAAGCCAACTCTCTCTCATAATACTGTACATTTCCCTATGTACATCCGGAATTTAAACAGACAGCAAAGGCAGATAGAACAGACAGAAGGGCTAACGAATAATAAAATGTGTACAAAGTACACAGTGTACATAAAATCGTACCCAGTTCTTTCTCTTATTTTCTTCGCTTTCTCTCTACATTATGACCTGTACTTTCACTGTGCTCTATTGGCAAAGGGTTGTGAATAGTGAGAATGTAAGTGTGTGAATGGGTTTCATCTCTCATATGTATGCATGTGGTAGGTGAAAGCAAGAGGGGAAAAGAGAGAAAGCAAAAGAGGGAGAGAGAGAGAGAGAGAGACTTGGCGAATTGCGAAGGCGAGTCGAGCGCAAAAGAGGAACCACGACCACGAGATCCCCCAGGTCTAGATATAGAAGAAGGCCTGCTTCTCAACGCTCCAGCTCCAGTTGACTCCAGTACTGCTGCCGATTACGGTGGACATAAAGTTCCTCGTCCGCGGCTGTGCTTTCCGTAGCACACATTGAAACAACACAAACTAGTTTATGCTGACACCAACACACACACACACAGTTACATTTATTGTACAACATATATTCTGATATTCTGTCTTTGCCTACCTATTTTTTTAAAAGGGGAAAAGCCTACTCGTCATTTTTATTTGTACGTAAAACAAGTAAAAAAACAGACATAATAAAACCCGCGTTACAGCGTAAAGTATTCCAATTTTGGGTTTAATTTTATTATCCAATCTCCAGTTGACATCTAGCCAAAATCTACGTGGCCATTTTCAACGACGAGAAAACATACAAAATTATTATCCACCCTTCTCTCTTCATCACGGTTGAAAAGCAAGCCTAAAGTACCTTTGCGAGAAAATTGAGAAATTACAATCTTATTTGGCGTAATCACTCCTATAAAAAAATATATCACCCGAAAATTCAAATTATATTGCACCATTATACAAATCAAAATCTTACTCAAAGTTTCAACACAACGGTATTGAAAAATTTGGAGATTCGATAAAGTTATACATATAAATTATTGTAAATACTAACAAAAATAAAAGTGATACCTCAAAGTTTAATTATATAACATAAAATAAAATATTACTCTTAAACAATTTGTGCATTTCAACAAATCAAAAGGAACCCTTCAAGTATACATACATCAGTATTTGAAGCAGAGGGAGGAAACCAAAAGTTGAGAAACGACAAAAAAGCTTTCATAGGGGTAATTTGAGTCTTGCGAAATATACTTTTGCGGGGAGAAAGCTTCTTCTTTGTTGAGTACAGAGGAGCCAAATGAAAATCGTCAAGATGTTGGGATCTAGCGTTGCTCTTGCACTTCTCTTCGTCGCTTTCTGCTCATCTGCCGTCTACTCGATTGACCTGCAGAAACTTTATGATATACAAAAATTTAAACGCGACGGTAAGAGGACTCTATTCAAAGCCAAGCATTCAAGGCCTTTGCATTTTATTCGTAGTATTTAGTATAGAGTACAATTAACCATGTATATTTTTTATTTGTAAAATTTTGTACATATCGCTTCCGAAAAGCGCCTGCTACACGAAGAGAACATTTAAAATACGCCAAACTTGTCACAAATTTAGGCAACATTTTTTTCATCAGTATGATTTTAATCTCTAGCTCATATACATACATAAGGTTTAATACAAGAATACTTGTAAAACAAAAGAAAAGGTCACACATGGCAGCTTTCGCCAAAAAAAACATACGTTTGTATTCCATAAAATTAAGTGCAGCCTAATAGTATGTATTAAATTATACAAGGTTAAGTTACATTCCCACTTGCATAGGTGGATGTATTCATTTCACCTCAGTCAGATAGTCAGAAAAAAGGGGTTGATATAAAATTTCCAAAGGAAACAGGGAGTCGATTTAGGAGTTTGGGCACATAACATAAAAGATAAAAGATCAGCCTTTAATTCTGATGAAAGACTAATCTCTCAAGTTGAAAATTTTACCAGTTGAGGAAGGATTTCTTAAAAAATTCAAAAACTAATAAAATATCCACGAGCTTAATGCTCGAGTACTTAGGAAAGTGAGAGTGGATGGTTAGGCACAGGAAACCGGAGATGAGAGAGAGGAAGATGATGATTAATTTATAAGAGAACATAAGTAGCTAAAGTATATAGACTTATTCGTCTACTTTTTTTGCACAATACATTTAATAGGCTTGAATACACAATCTATTATACTTATTATTGCATCCTTCCTCTTTGCGTAGTTTTTTTAGTCAATACTACTTGTACATTGTAGACATAGTTACATTACATAGTCTACCTATGCAATATTCTAGCAATTTTTATTGTAAGAGAGTAGAACATGGGGGTATAATAGGAATTCGTATCCGCCTTGCAAATGGCAATACGGAAGAAAACTAGAAAAATTTAAAAGCTGCTAACTCATTCTCGTCTAACGTTTATAACGTACCCAGAATCTCTCCAGGGATGCGATGCTAATTGACTATTGTACAATGTACACTGCATAATGGTTTTGTACATGCAAACTTCTATAGTACTTACTCCGTTGTTTCATTTGATACAGAGCAATTTTTTATTTGCCCAAAAGTTTTTTTAGAAGCTATACACTATACACTGTATTACAAAATAGAGTTCAAAATTTTTAAAGTTCACCTTGAAACTTTGGAATTTTTTAATTGAAAAGCTTATTATGAAATGCGTTTTTGATACGCTTATTTTAATTTGAAAAAGTGTTCTGTCCATCCTGTCTTGATACAAACAAGTAATAGTCTTTAGTCAGGCCCCTAATATTTTATTTTTGCGCACACTTTTGTATGAAATTACCGTCCATCGATTATTACATGCCACTAAATCTGCACTCGTATTTTTTTACAAAAAGGCGAATGGCGTAGTTAAAGTAGAAAAAACTCTCCAAGGAAAAAAGCAAGCATAAGCGTTTTTGTATCGAGCTTCCAAATCTTCCATCGATTCCGTAAAACAAATTTTCCTATTTGTGTAGAAGACTAGATATGTATTATGCCTAAAATTTCCATTTAACCCTAAAAAACGTGCTGAAAAGCAGGATATTACATCTAAAAATGAATGGAATATTATAAAGAAAAAAGAAACACTTGATTTACTTGAAATTACGGATCAATGACAGAGATTCGCTCCCGATATAATTTTGAAAGGTTCCACATCCAGTGAAGCGCTCTTTGAGGTCGCTCGTTGACTCCTGTAGTGGTTAGTCATGAGTTGGTGAGGGAGAAGGATAGATTCCCATCCTCTTTTTCTCGTTATTATCATTATATCGTATCGTATCGTATTATATTATATCGTACTAGATCACATCACATCACATCATTGTCATGATAATAATGATAATGATTACTCTGTGAAGAGCATACAGAAACAGGAATTGGGGAGGAAGTAGCCAAAAGATAATATTATTCTAGGACCATACTTTATGTTTCAAAGTTTATTCTGTGTGTTGCCATGTTCTATGGATCTACCCAGCAGCCATGCCGTGGTCAGAGAAAGAAAGAGAAACAGATACACGGTCGTGGAAAATACGCGGAAAGAGAGCAGAGACAAAGGGAAAAGCAAGATCGTGTATGTAGTATGTAGGGAAAAGAGAAAGCGAGGCAGAAACGCGCTTTCTAATTGAACATTATGGCAATGATCCTCTGGGAATGACCCGCATTCTGCCTGTCATAAAGCCCTTTCATATCTGTAGTCACCGTCTTTCAGCCTCTCATAATTCAATCGGGGAAATACACACAAGCATACATACATACATACACCCCGGCGAACGGTGTGAGGATGATAATGTTCATATCTATGTACATTAGTATGAATCCACGAACTAGGATTTTATGCTCACACATACATACACTATTTTACATCACACACGAGCCAGAAAGAACAGAGAAAAGTCGTCAAAAGTTTTCACTTTCATCTAATACTTTTCCTCTCATTTTAATCATGTCATGAAAAGTAAAAGCCCTTTACATGCAAAGTAGGAAGAGAAAAATAAAACATACTTGGCCAATGTACAGAGAATGTACAATTTATTACAATTATAATAATTGCAAGTTGAAGCTGATGATGAGTAGGAAGCTGAGCTGTCCACGTTGGACACATAAAATCAGATCCTGCTTTATCCATTTGATGTTGATTCTTTGTCGACAACTGTATGGCTCAACATATTGTAGTTCTTGAAACAGGAGATTTGTGACATTCTGTGATATTTTAAAAAGTTTATCTTAACCCACACACATTTATTACTGCCATTATCAGATATTTGATTTACGTGGAATATTCATACGCATCAAGTTTCAAGTTTAACAAATGATCAAAGACCTGTCATTATTCTAATGCAACTTGTGCATTTCAGGTGATCTGTGCCATCCTTATCAACCCTTTAAATGTCCTGGTGATGGAAAGTGCATCAGTATCCAATATCTGTGTGACGGAGCACCAGGTGAGTCAAATGTTTAAAAAAATAATATTTCGATATAATAACGTCCAAAGCAGCTGACAGGCTTTTAAACTGTCAAAAATCGAGAAAAATGTGCAAAACCTTATGCTAATGAGCCTTTTTAATTATTCTCTTCCTTTATTTTAGACTGTTCTGATGGTTATGACGAAGATGTCCGCCTGTGCACGGCAGGTGAGTCGATTTCTTTTCATTTATTTTCCCCCATTGATTTCCCCTTTTTTTCTATACCAACGTTCAAATGTGAACCTTTTTTCATCGATGATGAAGTGGCTTTATTTTTGGGTCATTGATTTTTCAAACTGAGCATGTTCATGGATAATCTGGTGTTTTCGAGATAAATCCAGATAAGGAGTTATTAGGTAATATCGCTCCATTAAAAATAGCTACATTGACATTTGAATTTTGAATGACGTATCATCAAGATTCCTATTTGAGATACAGGGAGGAACAATGCGTTTAACGGAATAGCTGTACATTGTGCATACATCATACATAGTCAAGAGCTCCTAGTAAAGCTCCAAAGTATTAGGGCAATCCATAAAATGTCCGAATCGTCCATATAGATTCCATTTTCTCCACAATAAATCCTCATTATTGCGGCAAAATCGTTTTTTTATGTATTTATTTTGAAAAATAGACTTGACATACGTCACGTAACTTGCTTCTTTTTTGGCCCAAAAAATACACTACATTCTTACAAACGTCTGCAGAGTATCCAATCCTTCCGAGAATAAAGGGAAAGATAGGGAATGTAAATATTTACTAATGAAAATGAAAAAAGTCAAGAATATGATAGGTAGGGAATTAGAAAGATAACCTTAATAACTTTCATAAGGCTCAGCAGTAGAGCAGCTAGAGATAACTTTGCATCAAAAGAAATAATAATTTTTTGCAAATCGGTAAGCCACTCACGTTGCTTCATTTACTCCCTTCAAAAATTCGTCCGTACTGTATCTATACTTGTAATATTGTATTATGCATGGAAACTATATATGTACATCAAAAAGCAAACTATAGGGAGAGAAACGCAAGCGATGGAATAAAATTCAGCCTACATTATTTTCAGAGAAGTTCTTGTTCTCGGAAGAAAGATAAACAACAACAGATGCTTATATTTTGCAAAAACGTTCCCCCATTATGTAGAAACATAATGTGCTATATATTTGCTCTAAAAGTTACAAAGGACACGTAGACTCGGCATATTACACGACCGTATTATTCCTCGAATCTTTACACCCTTTCCCCTTATGAAACGAACTGGACATACTGTATCCGTAGCATATCAAGATACGGAAGACTAGGAATCAAGAAACGGGGAAAGGGAAAAGGTGGAATAACAAGGGACACTAAAACATTTTCCACCTTTTTTCTACTGCTGCAGCAGTTGCTTTTTGCTTTCTCCCTACTATTCAACCGTTTCTTAACTCTTTCCTCGATAAAATATACTGCGTGAGTCGTCCACATCCAAGTCCATTTTTATGACCATGTCGCATACATACATATTTTACATACTTCATTCATATGCTTCATTTACATGACATGACATGACGTGGTATGAAACACATTGAATCTCTTCATAAAAGAATGTAAAGAAATGTATAGATATCTGTAGTCACGCTCATAAAAGGCACAAAGATGGACCTTTCCCGTGTTTTCCTTCGCTGTTCAGTCAGACGGAGACTGAAAGTCTATAGTCTATATTATGCATATACGTATTGAGAAGAAGGAAGGAAGAATACGTATGTATGTACGTACGTATGTAGAAAAGACAAAAATCCATCCTTCATAAAAAATACACATATTATTATCTATAACTGTCTGTTTTACTTACACCTACATATATTATGCATGTAATACAGTGGGAGGAAAACTATAGAAGGTTGATACAATGCTATGTTACATATTGCATCTGTTAGATTTTATACCAGTATCCAGTATCTATACACAGTTACGGCTTTGAATAACACTAACGGCACCGTATGCACATTATTATTATTATCTATATCCATTCCATATCTTTATATTTGAGCTGTTGGAAATTTTCATGCATTTTTCAACACACCCACCCAACCCACGAAGAATGCGGAGAGTAGTAGGGAAAGCAGAGGAACAGAAGACTTATATTTTATATATGATCATAACAAGATTCCTAAAAGAAAGAAAGACAAGGAAAATGTGCTCTTTTACTTCACGTCCTCTGTTTTTTCTCTATCCTTTTCTCTGTATCTCTCCTTTCCAACTTTCAAGTTTCAAGTGTCAAGGAGATATAAAAAATTGGTAGGTATACATACAGTATACAACTATAGTGTACACAGTAAACATTACTGTACTTTTTTATACATGGAATATTTTTATCCGTTATTTCATAGCATTCCGAATAGTATGAAGGTCCGGCAGAATATATAGCGGTGCAAATTCTTCTATCTTATTTTTCTTAGTTTTTACTTAGAAGTCATCAATATATTTTCCTTGTCAATGACTTTTCTTTGGAATTGTTGAAGAATTTGGAAAATGCTATTCATGTAATCAGAAATTTGTCGTTCTCTTTACATTGAAATTTCACAGAATGCTTGTAAAAGAGTGAGCTGAACACTAAACAGTTTGGCAAATAAAAAGAAGGGATTGCAACAGGAGGTTTATCGGAGATTGTGCAAACCTCTTTAATGCCCTTTAGCTAGCATACAGTATCAAATGCATAATGTATAGCGTAAGTTTTATTTTCTGCTTATATGGCTCCGTACATATTTTTACGGGTAAAACCACCATAGGGAATAAGCATGAAAACGACGGTAAAATCCTAGTGTTATTATTTATGCAGGAAGCATAGACTTTGTGTGTATGTGTATTTGTCTTTACTTGAATGCGAATACGTATGTTTGCATACGTACATTATACATAAGTACTGATATACGTGAATCGGACTAATATTAAAATTTTGATCATGTACAGGCTACTGGAAAATAGCTCACATTTTGTAACCCTAGTGCATACCTATAATATGTATGTATGTACAGCAACTGTTTTACATTCTTACTTTTTACCAGAATAATATTAGGACTGCAATAGTATATTATGGGCAAATATGTTAGAATACAATACATTCAAACGAAAAAATACGTAAGACGCATAGGAAAGTAAACCTTTTAGATCAATACCTGTCTGATATAAATATAACTTTAATATAATATGCATACGTAAGTATGTATTTTGTATTATGGCAAGATGAGATCGTAATTTATTATGCGTGTATGAATTCCTTTTCGTTACTTATCTCGTTCTTTCAAAGATTTTGATCAGGATTACTTACATATGTGTATGTATATGAGGTGAATTGGCAGACTTGGTAGTGTCAGTTTCGTTCTTCGAAGGCGTACCATACCATATTGTGGACAATATTGTATATGTGCACTGTGCAAATGTATTTATATGTTTGACGTTCCAAAAAGGGAAAGGTCAAAGCCTTCTTGCTTTCACCCTGTCGTTTTTTCTTCCTAGTCTTCTTGATCTTGAATATTCCGATGCATCAAGCAGGTTGTAAACATGCATGAATAATTCAAGAAAAGCGCAAGAAGGAATTACATATAGGTTTATACATATATAATATTGCCTATATTATATTATAGAGAAAAATGTGGGTGAAATCAGTTGAAGAGTATTTGCCTCAACGTATTTGCAAAGGTTTATTTTATGCCCAAAACGTATGTGGTAACCGATAGATCTTGGAGCTATTTGTCAGTTATGCACACTCAAAACTTGGAGGAAGGAAAGGAAATAAATAAATAGCAGGGACGAGCAAAAGACATCAAATTACATTTCTCAACATAAATAAATATAGTTATTCCACCCCAATAAAGTGGGTGTCAATGCCAACAGCCAACAACCTGCAATGTCACGATTTGATGGGATGGCAAACCCGTGTCGCCGAAATCGAAAGCTTTGACTGTGGGATAGTTGATCGTGGGTAGATGTAAAAGTTTGGGGGAACGTCGTGAAAAATATCAAGTATTCTAGAGAAGGGCGGGCTTGTTGGCCCTGATTTGGAGAAAGTTGAAAATTTGCAATCAAGGAATGAAATTTAAAAGAAACGGAAAGAAAAATACAGGAAAGTTGAAATGCCAACGTACACGTGTAACCTATAAAGTAGACTCTAGAATTGACGTGGCTCGAAAGAAAAGTAAGATTGTCGAGCTCAGGGGGGAATTTTTTATGCATGCAGATGGAACTGCTGTAGATTTATAGTGAATATGCAAAAGAATAAGAATTGAATGCGAACACAACTTGAAATTTTGTTTGCCAACGTGCATAAACAATAAAGTAGGCAGAGACTCAGTGAGAATATGTATGTACTTCAACTTCTGCCCTCAAAACATTTCCCTGTCTCAAGCTATTACACGAGTAAATAGTCTTGAAACGGACTGGAGTTTAATGCAAATATGAATTCAAAATTATACATATTTACGCAGGGAAGAATGTCGGCATCAAAATGTACACATTCTAAATGTTTTGCATTTTACACTAGCTGTTCTGTGAGCATGTTGCGAAATTATTTGAATGCTCGCATATTCCATCTCGACGGGAGATTTCTACTCGTAAATTTCCAGTTCTCGTCTCATAATTCAAAGTTTCAGCTTGAATTTAAAGACGTACAAGAAAAGCTTGTACGTAGTAGTGTCCCTATATTTTTAACTTAAAACTGTTTGTTTTTCTGTATTTTCCCTATTTTTTGTTGGGAACCTCGTGTAAAATTTTCTGTTTTTTATTGTTGGGAACCTCGTGTAAAATTTTCTGTTTTTTATTGTTGTGTACCACATTTTAAAAAAATGTTTTCGTAAGTGTGTATTGATGGGGCGGGTTACACGAGCTTAGAAAAATATCATAGCTACCCTCCTATTTTCAGGCCAATTTAACTTGCCCATGGTGTGTAAACTATTATTATTTATTTATGTGGCAACTTTCACCAACGCTTTGTTTTTTTTCTCCAAAATGGAATAATATTTTGACACGTGAACTGCAAATAGTAAATGGTCGTAAACTGAACAGTGAAAACAATAAGCCAATTTCAAAATATGTATGTACCTAGAAAATCTTGGAATTTCAATTTTCAATTTGATTTTGGCGATCAAAATTTGTTTTTTCACTTCTTTCCGCCCTGAGCCTCCAAATGCAATTTTATGGCTGTGCTGTGCACTGCGTCTAGCCGATATTGTTTTTTCCCTTCTGTTCCAGCTAAGCTGACATGACGTGGGTTTATTATTGTATTGTCTCCCCTAACTCCGCTTATTCACAATCTACAGCAGAATACAATACAAATCCAATGTAGATTTATGGAGTAACGTCCGCCATAAAAAATATTGAAAGAGGCCTAGACATAAACATGCAATTCTATATCGTTTCACCCTTTTATTTTGATTTGTTTGCAAGTACTTGAAGTCTTCTATACAAAAACTTTGAAAAAACTGTTTTTATTTAGCAAATAAAACCTTTATGTACATCTTATTAAACTGTTTGCTATTGATTTGATGTAAAAACATGCACATTAAAGTCTAAATTTCAATGCACAATACAAATGAATTTAAAATATATAATTTAAGGATCGAAACTACACAGATAAAACAAATAATAACATTTTCTTGTTAGAAATGCAAAAAATACAAATAAGAGCAATCAGCATTAATATTTTATTGTTTTCGAATTTTTAATTTGTAGCTGACATTGAGCTCTGTATAAGGGCTCGTGTCGTAATTGTAAATGACGTCAATATACATAAGCCGATTGGTAATACTTCACATTCCACCACAATTTAAACATTTATTTAATCAACCAAACACGGACTGAACAACAGTCTAGCCGCCCATGGAAAACGATTACATTACTATAGTTGTCAACAACTTTATTAATTTAAACGTACCTAAATGGACAATACCAGTAATTCCATCAAAATTACAGCCAGGCCAATAGTATTTTATTAAAATAATGCGAAGACACAATTCTCAGGCAATGATATAGCAATCTTCACATCCAAGCTCCAAGTTACATCATGGTTTTCATCTTGAATAAACCACAACCTTAATGTTTCTATTATTGTTTCATCAATAGCAAGAGTACAAATCCTTTATTGATGTGGCATCAATTGAGCTTTGTTGTCGCCGGAGGAATTATCTGTATAAGTAATGAAACGATCGTGAAAAGTACAGTAATAGAAAATAGGTACCTATACATACATAAAGCGAGCATGCTCTCATTTTGTACACTTTGCGTAGGTATAAAGGTCTGACACGGGCGTATAGTGTACAACGTTATTGTAGAAAGTTTTTCATTTACAAAAGCGCGTAATTTCCTAGACAAACATTACACGCCAAAGCCATTATCATCAGCAACAGCAACAGTGGCATAAACATTATCATCATACAAACATACACATTATTCCCGTTTCTTGTTAATTTGACACAGCCACTTGTTTATTTGCTCCAGCTTCAACTCGCTCATATTGAATCTCTGACAATGCATATTCGTCGTTTCAACTTCCTCCCGTACTTCAAACATTTCTCCCTGTTCCTGCCACCAAAGAGAAAGGCATGACCAAGTAAATAAACAAGAAGGTTCAATTATGTCCCAGTGCAGTGTTTTTTCCCTTCTGTTTAGTCTCTTCAAATACATATTGTACAAATGCGCATTCAAATAATGACAAAGCTTCCTTCGTCCCTTTTTTATATTTC
The DNA here is from genome assembly GCA_034698285.1 of Sminthurinus bimaculatus. Taxonomy (NCBI): domain Eukaryota; kingdom Metazoa; phylum Arthropoda; class Collembola; order Symphypleona; family Katiannidae; genus Sminthurinus; species Sminthurinus bimaculatus. Next base: position 3,839 of record JAQIVE010003801.1, on the reverse strand, counting down.
AAGTTCAAAACAACTATGTACAATATATTGTCTATTTTTTGCATTCGCATGTACACAGGTTTCCCTAATTTTCTTTTCCAGGACTCGTTCTTTGACTCACTCCAAAACAAATTCCCTGAAAATGTAACGATTTAAAAGAATGCTAAAAAACCCATTGTGCTTTTACTCCTGAACAATGAAGCTCAAAATAGAACAGCATATGCGCAAAAAAACTACAAAGAAACTAACTGCTTTATTCTTGGTCATTATTAGCTCAGTAATTTTATAATCCCAAGTAGTTGCTCTATTAGTCAGTCCGTCTGGTGTAATGGGGAAAATGAGCATAACACCAGGCACAATGTAGTAAATAGAAATAAAGGCCCGAAAAAACCTTTGCTAACTTTTTGCATCGCAAATCGTTAAGTACACCGGTTGTAGCATGATGTCTAAAATAATGGTAGAAAATTTTGTACAATATAAATGCCCGAAACAATTTTTTCTCGCCCACGCAAACTTTGGCTTTATATTGTAAAACAATATCATGGCATGTTATGCCTCGTAATGTATTATTTCCGTTGGTCCAAATATGGAGGTAAAATTAGCCAGTTTTTTTACCCTGTTTATTGTATAAAGTGTATAAATACAATACAAAATGCCAGAAGCAATAATTCATTGGCAGTACATAATGCATAATTCGAGAAAATTGGGATAGTAGAGCTTAACTAATTGTAACATGAACAAAGAGCACGCACTCATGTACATACACGATACGTATTATTTAGGTATGTGCATGTGCAAAAACTATGAGTTAAGTTATCTCCATCCTTCTTCCTATGCAGAGGAAAATGAGGTAGTGAAAACTACAGTGGCAAGTAAAAGAACGAACATGGAGAAAGTGCAAAGGGCAGGGAAAAAATTCCATTTTTTAACATTCAAGTCAAATTTTTCATTGCCTCTTATACAGTTACAAAATGCACATGGTGTACATTACTAGCCATTGTATACCTGTATGTACCTATAATATACTGTATACCATATATTGAGGTACATCATATGCATGCTTTATCGCATGACACTTAAGCTCCTCATATTTCTCGTGTTCGCATTCACATTCCACTTTCTCCCCCTTACACATGCTCTTGACGGTAGACTAGGCCCTTATGTACCTATATATGGACACGTGGAGTTGAATGCGAATATGGAATACAAAAAACAAACTCACTTTGTCTTTGCCACCTTATTTGTAGGTGCAATGTGATATAAGCTGTAGCTGCTATTCACAGTTACACATATTCGTATTCGTATTCACATTGTCATTGTATATGCCACGTTCGTGTACATATTTATGTGGCAAACCTGCGGATGAATACTTGATACTCAAGTACATTCATACTTTGGGCAAATCATGCAACAAAATAGATTATTAACACTGCTTTTGATAGCTGTTTGTACATTATTCATATGTGTGTATGTAGAAATTATCATTATTATTTGCTATGCTACTCGACGCGCCATGTGCCGTCGTGTTTCGGTGAGTGTGAGGCAAACCAAGGGAAGAATAACTAACAAAACCAAGAAATAAAAGACACTTTGGCGATGACGTGAGAACAAAAGTTGTTCCATGCATAAAACTGTGCTGTATTGGGTCATTGCAATGCATTGAAGGCTCGGAGAACGTACGTCGCATTTTATATTATTACGGGTTGGAAAAATTGAATTTTCACACTGGCAAGAGTGCGCAAAAGGTCGCTTGACGTGGAATAAATAGATAAATAGTTGACGCTGGTCACGATCAACAAACGGGAGAAAAGTGGAGCAAAAATAAGAAAATTGGGTGATGGTCGAGTCGCATACAAATACAAAACACAAGATGATAGCTCGTTGATTTTGATCGTGCACTCGTCTTTGTCTTCTTTTTTGTTTACGCCTACTCCTTTATTTAAAAGGAGGAGGAAAAGCTGGTGACTTGTGACATTTAAAAATAATTGATAAATTATTATCACATCCGCTGTCAATGTGCCCTCGAAAAATATTGCATCACATATGTTTGTACATAAATATTTTGTATGATAAATGTGAATTATATGCAATGTAATTATGCATTCAGAACGTTGGCGATGGCGATGATAACGAGGGTGAAGTAAGGAGCTCTTGAGGTATAAACAAAGACAAGACACATGCAATTTGTCAAACTGGAGCAAATGTCACCACCACAAAGGTGAAAGTGGTGCACCTCATTTCTCAAAGGTTGATGAAAACAGGAAAGTAGGAGAAAGGAAAGGAAAGGCGGAAATTAAAGTGGATAACTGTCTAAACAAATTTTGGGCGAATGGAGCTTCGACCCATTTCCATCCCACTTCAACTCCAGTTTTTGGAGTTGTACTCTCTGACAAATTAAATCGATCTGTCGCTAATTCATTCACCCCCTCATTCATTAACTGACTATTACATACTCTAAAACACACCGCGAAATTCTGGTTAGGTTGCAAAACTCTCGAAAAATCAAGGCCTTGTGACCATATGTATGATGTACAATGACAGCTGTTAATGGCTTGGCTTGTGTATACAAGTACTGAAGGGCAAATGTCACGGTCACGAACCAGTTTCAATATTTGGTGTTAAAAAATCTGATAAAAACTGCGAAAAATATCGTCTATCAAAGTAGTAGCAGAGACACGTGATCAATTTTAAGTTTCCAGCAAGAAATGTAAAACCTACCGACGCACTAATATTTGTATAAATTTCTGTACCTGTACAGTGTATCGATAAATTCACAATAACCTTTTGGAATCCAATACACATATGCAAATAAATTCAATGTCAACATTTTGAAATTTTGGTTCAATTTCATTAAAGAAAAAAGTTGGATTGTGATGCTCAACTCTAAACGCATGTGTAGAACCTTTGAGAAAAAGGAGCAACTTGAGTGTGTGTTCATTCAATATTAATTCCTCCGTCTTTGAGTCATCTTTCATCTAGGAATTAGGAAAAGGTCAAAGAGCTCTCGTGTCTAAAGTGCTCCTTCCCTTCAAAATAAATAAATAAGCAAGTCAATAGCAGCGGAAGAAAGCGAGAAATTTACTCATGTACACAGTGTATTGTACATTGCACAGTGTACACACTCCTTTCAATTCAATTAATCTGCATCCGGTTTTAACCGTTTCTCATTCAAGGCTGTGAATTCACAGCGGACTTGAGAGAGTCGGAGTGAATTGAAGGGAAAGCCTTTGGGAAGCTTACCGTTGTTGTACAAGACACGAGATTGAACACAGCAACACTTATTTTCAATGACTAATCCGAGGAGCTCCTGCATGTAGCCTTTGAAACGAACGTGGAGTGCAGACGAGTTACAACGTAAATGTATTAAAAAGCAGCTGCAGGAGCATGTAAGTATATTTGAAAGGGTAGATGCCGACGCTGAAGAAAGGAAGCAGACAACAAATCAAGCAGAGGAAAGTCTATGTACGTATGTACTACATTTATCAGTACAAGCGAGTAGGCAAACAATTAAAATCCCATTACACTGCATTCAACACCTTGTATGAGAAAGTATGCACAATGTATACTAACCATGAATATTAAATGCAATGCGTACAATATGTAATACAATATATCATGCTTAGTGAGCGAATACAAATACGTAAATTGTACTCTAAATTGGTATGAAATTACTTTGGAGCTCCCGTCAAGAGTTTTAGAATGTCAGTGTGTGAATTTGAGTCGTTTTGTTAGAATCACCCATTATTTTATAAGGGATAGATCTCTGAATGCTAGAATACACAGTAGGCGGGAACCCATCCCTACTGAAATAGCAAAATGTACATGTAAATGTACAGTAAAATGTAAGATTTTATGTAGCG
>JAQIVE010003800.1:0-15849 GCA_034698285.1 Sminthurinus bimaculatus | reverse complement strand
CATACTCTTCTTTTCACCTTGGACGCTAAATGCAAATTTTGAGCCGTGTCTATCCTGCCCACAATCTAAAACCATGTGAATGAAATGACTCCCTTATCAAGTGTGTACCTTGTACATTTTGTACATCCTACGGCTATAGAAAATAACCCTTTTCACATTCTGTTTGATTACCCTTAACCTACTAAAATTTGGTTTTCATTTTGTTATTACTTTAGGTTGTAGGTTTATTTATAACACTTTCTATACAGTCTCGTCCACTCTTTAATTATGTAAGGAAAAAGTTGACAATTTTTTCCAAAACATTTTTTACCATTTTAATTCTGTAAAAATTAAACGAAATAAAAAATTGTAAAGACGGATTGAAGAAAAAATGAGGAATTTTTTTTGCTCACGTCCGTACTAAAAAGGATGTGACATTTTTGTAATACGTTGTTGTCTTGTTTTTCTCGTCCAGCCTCATACTTAACATCTTAAGTTTAGGGTCTTCAACTGGAAGAAGATTTAAAGTCTTAAAACATAAAACATATCCAACATGAAAAATGAGCGAGCGGCATATATTGTACATTGGAAAGGAAAACCGGCGAATGTGGACATGCGTTAGAGAGAGAAAGAAAGTAAAAGCGAGATGCATTCAACATCATTTTGTGCACATTGACTTCTCTCTCCGTTCTCTCTCTCTCTCTCTCTCTCTATTTTTCTTCGGTAGAAAAACCCCCACCAAACGGATTCTGACTCTCCTGCACGCTGCCAGCAAGAATTTTTAGCTCTGCTCTCCTCACACTGGTTGAACTCTCGTTCTCTTCTGCTTGATGTAAACTCTGAGCTACTTCAACATTTCTTTTGAAATTGGAATCGCATTCAAATCTTCTGGCTGATCATCATTACCCCGAAAGATATACATTATACACATTACAAGTTGCACAGTGAAAAAGTTTGAGGGATTCTCCGGATAACTGTGTGTGGTCTGTGATTGTGCCTGCGACTGTAACTGTATGATTGCGATCATGTTGTAAGTTGACTTTGTGTGTTTATGTACATTTGTACATATTATATCTATACCACTGACTGTGCACATACACACACACACACACACATGTTTTATTGACAGTTGACATCTCCAATCATTCCAACTTTGCCAGCCCTTATTGAACACTGAACTCCGTCAACTTTACACCAGCTTACATCATTATTTGTATTGTCAACGTGGGCAGAGTGCAATCTTTCTCGATTCGAATTTTAAATTTACAGCCCACTCTTCAATCGCTCTAGCAACCTTGACATAAGTAACAGTGTGAAAAGTAAAAAAAAGTTGTGAAAATAAATGGATAAAAGTTTTTCCGATTCAAATCGTCCTCATCCAGAAAAACTTTCAAACTATTACCAGTATTATCACCGAATATCCGAACAATTTCCTTTAAATTCAGGGCAGTTCAACTCAATTTATTTGTCGACCCAAAATCGGGTGGATTAAGTAAAAGACAAGTTTCTCGGAATTTAAGTATTTGACATTGTAGTTTAAATAACATTAATGACTTGCTGTTCCTTAATCTCCCGTTTAGTTGATTAGTATTGTATGTACGCGCAGTATTTAAATGTATAATAAACATAATACAGTGGGAAGCAAACAAGTTGTTCTTGATAATAATAATAATTGATTAGACAAAACTTTGTTTTGTGCGTACCTTGGATTTAGCCAGCAGTGTATGTATATCAAGTTACAAACACAGAACTGGGAGCAGAAGCAAACAGAAATAGAAATAAATCAAGTTTGTAAATCTCATTGGAATTTCCACCTTTACATAACCTGGAGAGAACGTGAGACTCTGGGCTCTTTGGACTTTCCCTTAATTTGAAGGTGTCACTCACGATTGAGATTAGGAGGCTCAGCTCAGCTCTGCTCTGCTCTTTGCTGCGTCGATGTATAAAGTCTGTGATTGAGACTTTCTCTTTCTGCACAAGAACACCAACAACAACAACAGCATTACATTATTTCTGTGGACCAAAAAAGACCAAGACGACGAATTACGGTGTCCCCATATTCTTTACAAAGATACATACTTCATACATAGTTGGACTTGAGAGAAGAAGACAAATTATATACATCAAATTACAGTGTATTACATTGTTGCTGTATTTTGTTCCAGAATTTTAAACTAGATTACAAAAAAGTCGTCGTCTGTTGTTGTCAGGTCCGCCCTGTGCTATTGACGGAAAAGGAAAAAGTGTACAGTCAATAAATCGAGAATTTGGTTCCTTTTTCCAAGTCGTCAACTTTTCCCCCAGAGATCCCTCGTCTGTCTCACACTTAACTGTTGACAATATATATATATCTCTCTCTTTCTCTTTTGCTCTTTCTCTCTCCGCATGCCCATATGTGTAACTACAGCTGATACTTATATTCGACGCCACTGTGACCATCTCAACTTTTCCCTGTTGCCTCTTCAAATCGAATGAATCTCAATTCGCAATTCCAAACCCATTTATCCACATATAGGGTAGAGAGTAGAGAGACAAGAGAGTGTCTGTAAAGTAAAACTGTGCCGTGCTGCGCATTGAAAAATTCAGAGAATCTTTTGAAAACCCATTTCAAGTCGAAATCGACATTGACTTGGACTTTTTCTCCTCAATATTACAATTGTTTCCCCGAGTGTCAATCTTCTACTTACAGTTTAAGTGCAGCGGAGCAGAATACATTATAGGCATACATATATACGTATTATGTACAGTTACATATACTATCTTATACACATGTACATACATGTATAGACATATACTCGAGTCAAAGTGGGTCGATTTATTGTAAAATGTATAATAGACGTCGTTTGGCTTAGGATTGTGTGTTCCCTATTGGTAAATAAATCTTGATTTAAGTTTCAAATCTCACACAAGTCTCTCTTCCTTTCTCTGAGATCAGCCCCGTTGAGAGTCTTGAGAGTCGACTCTGCATAAATTTACAACAACTTGGCTTCCCCTTTTGGATAGTACATCAATTGTCAATATTATATATGTAATATGTACGTACAGGGTGAGTGTGTAACTTTAACCTTGACGGTGATTCAAATTTCCACTTTGAGCTAAATCGAGACAAAGGAGAGGAACTTGCATGTACATAATACGGAGCTACTTATATGTACGTATACGGAGAGATCCGAAAGTGACAAAACTTCAAAGAAATAATAATATCCTAATGGAAAAACTACTGCAGCATTTCCACAGCAACCCCGAAAGCAGGAGACGAGCAAGACCAAAGTGAAGTGAGCACAAAAAGAACAAGACAAGACAATACGATACAATACAACACTGAACAACATTGAAAAGTACATATATGAAGTACAACAGAACAGACAATATAAAGTGTAGACTACATATTGCACAACCTGTATACAATATACAAGATACATGTGTATACACTGGGACAGGATCGAAATTGAAATTTGCGGAATAATTGTTGCAATATTGAAGGAATACTTATATATGCTGGAGAATACCCGGGAAATTGTAGCAGACTTTTACCTCAGAACAGAGTATTACCAAACCATACCTACTTTTTATTATATGCTGCATTAGTCTGTCTTCATCCGTTTATTCCACACATATCGTAACAGAAAATCCCCAACGTTATTACAAAGGATCCAGACTGCTTTTCTATACCAGGAACAAAGGAACAAGGCAAGTCATCTCTCTTAATGTACCGTCTATCTATGTATATCTATGTGTTTATAGGCAACTTATGTATGTTATGTTTTATATGGGTATAGGTACCCTCTCAACTCCATTTTTATAATCCAAAAGGAGGTTTGGCAAAATCCGACGGATTTTCCATACCGCGGATTTTTGCTTTGTTTCGAGATAGATAACTTGAAATAAATAAAAGTCTCGTGGGAAAATCCAAAGCTGATGCAATTATTGCGTTCTCGCTGTTAAATACCGATTTTTTCGTGTGTGCTCCTAATTTTTTGTACTGTGCAGAGTAGAGAGACCTTCTATGCATGGAAAATACATATGTATCTTGTACCTGGAAAAAAGCAAGGAGAAAATGAGAAATATTATATTCTCGTGGCCTGGATGTTGATTGTTGATCTGTATTATGAATTACGAGGAAGAGGAATCAGCTGGATTTTTTTCTTGTTGTCTCCCTTTCCTCCCTATTTTTTCTTGTTTCCTGTCCTTTTGTCTAATGGAAAGAGTGACTGAGATTGGCATTTGCGAGGAAAACATTGGCACGATGGAAAAATTTCTTGTGTCGAGTATCTATTGAGGTAGCCTTTCTTTTGTGTTCCCTTGTCATTTTGCAGACACTACTCTTATCTATGTATGTAATACAGGAGCATATTCTCCGGATTATTGCAAGTCCAATATATATCCACATAAGACATAAACCATAAACTAGAAAAAATATGAATCTAGGTGTATGTCAAGATAATACGTATGCCCTTACATTCTCCGGGTACTACCGCCGCATATTGTTTCATTATGGAAAGGTGGAGTCGTGGACGAGGGCTTGGAAAATAATAGATTTTTTGCTCCTTGTCCTTCCGTCCCATCTCATCCCATTCCTGTATGACAAGAGGAAGCAGGGAGAAAAATGAGACGGCTAACTATGTGGCGTCTGTAATTTTTATATCCGGATGTTGTTTGCGCCTTCCTTCTTGACTTGTGAAGACTGGAATGGAATGAGATCACGATGATGATGATGACATTTGTTTGTGTCAGGGTCGGCTTGGTGATTGAGATGTTTTGTACCTTTTCCTCTCCCCTTCATTTTTTCTTGTTTACATCGCAAGACACGTATAAAATCGACAGTTTTATTCTGTGCATAGCATTATGCATAGCCGTTTAGGATTTTCATAGATGCGCTAAAATGGTATAAACTCCAAGAAATTTTGTTTCTTCTTATACCGGGAAATGAATATTGATTTGACAATGGGACAATCTGTCTAAACTTTCTTTTAAATTGTCAAGCGGCTCTTCTGCCGCTAATACTTTCACTTGTTCCTTTTATGTTTTATCACACATCTCTTGCAAGTTTGTTCCTTGTCCTTATTTGCTGGCATTGTCTTTTTGTTTACCACATCAAAAATAGTAAAATTCACGGAATCCGTTTGAACTTGAACAAGTTGTAAAGAACAAGTCCCAAGTTGTAAACCTTTGAACTCATTTTCTACCGTTTTCCTACTCTTCCTTTTTGTTACATTCTTAATGCTGGTATATGTAGCTCAAAGTTCGCTCCAAATTGTTATCTCCTTTTTAAACCAGGAAAACTTTCCCCCTTACAATTTCTTCATACTGACATGCATGAAGAGGCATACGCTATATTATACTTACGTATGAGAACTCGCTTCTTGATAATGACGGTGAGTTGTTCGATAGATACAAATGTACATGTAAGCGACTAGACGTGGCTGATGATGTGGGCGCATGATGTTTGCTGTTATAGAATGTTACTTTGTATAAATCAGACTTGGGGAAATATCAATAGAAAAAAGGAAGAAAACAAAAAGGGAAATCAATCAAATCCTTGAGGTAAAGCTGAGATGAACAGGGAAAGAGTACATCGATGCAGATTCCTTTATAAATGGCAACAAAACTCCAGGACTAAATTCAACTTTATTTTAAAGCTCATAATCATATTCCTTAGAAATCTTTAAAACGAACATGTAGCAAAAAATGTAGAAACTAATAAAGAGAAAGTACAAAATTTCATAAAATTCTTTAAGGAAAATCAAACTAGAAACTATAAGGTAACATTTTTCTTGAGAAAAAGATAATGGAAAGTTGTGCACTTTCATAATGTTACTGTCGCTTGTTCGACAACCGACAACTGTTTTAAAAGGGAAAAACTTGCGTGTTACGTATTCTAGTAAAGTGTAACCACCAAATACAATAGAACTTGAAAAGAATTGAAGAAACTGCTTATGAACTTGCGTCTCGTCAGCACTTTTAGCAGGAACTTAATGTATAAATATAGGTATTATGTATATTATACGAAAAGGAACAAGTAAATTTGAGACGTGAGTGCTTATACTTATACATTATACAGTCATTTCAGTTTCCAACCGCCTTGGAATTCCAGTTCTGCTTATTATTCCATGATCGTCTGAGCTCTTCCGAGAGTAAGTTTTAGTAGAAAGTCTCTTAATTGGATCGCTTCTTTTATCATTTCTTTCACCCCACACAAAAACTTAATGCATAGACACATACATCTACGATACGATACACACTGTAATATTTATAATGGAAACGAGTATTATATTGTAATATTCTCGAAAAAACAAGAAGGTCAGAAAAATCGGAGAAAGACATTGTTGCATAACTAACGCAACGCAAGCAAGCATCTGCATACATATATAGACACTTTCTACATAGAATCTCAAAGCTCAAAGACCCTTATGAGCAATTACAATCTCAATTAGAGGACGAGGATGAGCATAAAGAGAAATGCTGCTAGCTATTCCTCTCGCATCAAAAGAAATGCGTCAAGCTCCTTTTTTACTCCTTTGTTTGGCGCTTTTTTCCTTGTAATTTTTTGTCTTTTCCTCCACGACTTCAATTTTTAGTTGGAAAAGGTGAGGAGGCGGGGCTATTTTCAGTAAATACAATTAAAATTTAAGCGTTTAATGAAGAAAAGCTGAGTTATGTAAAACGTCTGTTTACCATAGTACCATTATGGCTATGGATTATAATATTTTAGTGCAGGTTTTCTGATATAAATATCTACTTCTACAGCGTTATACTAACTTTAATTAGTTGCAGACTTTTCATGTGATGGCGGGTTTTTTGTGCTTCTCTCAAATTTTACATTGAGATTCCAATGTGCGTTTATTTATGTTATTGCCTTGTACATTGTACACTCACTTTATACATGCCAGTTTGAAGAAAATATTCAAAATACACACAAAATAAAATGCAAAAGAAGGAGGCAATTTTTTGCAACTTTTTCCCGGAGACACTTGGATTAAAAGCTCGAGACAAAATTTATTTGCGTTTGGTTGTATACGCACAAAGACAGGCTGTACTTCTCTGCTTAATCTCTCTTATACTGTATATATGCAATATATTATTACAGCGGCTTTGGATTGCGGAGGTTCATCTTATTTTTTTGCTTTCATTTGACTTTCTCTTTCTGTGACTTATTTTCTCGACTTTCCTTTTCCACCCTTATTTTTCCAAGTACGTGAATCGTGCATGTGGTGAAACTGGCAAATCCAGACGGAAATCCGCGTTTCTTTCGTAACTTTCCCAGTGTGTTATTTGTACATTTGTACATACATACATACATGTACATTGGAAACTCAAACCAAACCAAACGAATCCAATCCAATCCATTCGAACCCAGCTCAGAATCTTAGAGAGTTGTTGGAGAGTCGGAGGAATCTAAAGGCCATGGAATTCATTCAAGCATTTCTCTCTTTCTCCCATTTCTTCTCATTTCTTTTTTTTTCTTTTTCCTGCTCCCACAGTCGGCTCGAATTTTTCCATTATCTGGAGAGACTCAAGCGTTCGCAAATTAATGACCATCATTATTGAAGTCGGTGTCAGAGCAGAGGGAAGAGGGAGCAGCAAAGAAAGGGGAACAAACTAATGCTAAAAGAAATGTGAAAATGTGCTCAAGGCGGATAATTTTCACCGTTTTGGCGACATGGAGTAAAATATAGAAAAATCACTCGACATTTCCAAATGCGAATAGACTCACAAAATGTACAAATGGCCCAGAGTCAAACCATGTCATGTCATGTTACACAACATGCTCTACTGTTCATATGTGCTTTGTACGTGTATTGGGTTGAGCTTGTCCGGGTTTTCCGCAAAGGGCGTTTTTCATCCAATTTATCTTTGAATTCATTTGAAATGCTTGAGAAGCAAAATAAACGAAATAATTTATAATTTAAAACTTAAAAATGTTTATCATTCCCTCTCTCTCTCATTTACGCTTTAAAGGAAGACGAGAAGCTTCCTTTAAATGCAAAGCGAGAAAAAGCAAAGAAGGGATGAGAGAAAAAGATCAAAGTTGAAAGTTACGGTGAAAGTGTGAAAGTTGGTCTGAAGCTTCAGCTTCCATGTGACGAATACAGAGTCGTCCTAATTAACAGCCGACTGAGAGTGTCAAAAGGAGAGGAGCAGACGGGGCTAATTATCCTAATTAAAATACAGCTAAAATTAACTCATCTCCCGCGTCTTAACAATTACTCTCAGTTCCTTCTCGTCTTTTCTTGATATTTCATCACGACGGGAAAGGGAAGTCAAGAGTCACTGAATGAGTGATGTGAAGACATGACGGCAATCCAAAATTTGGGATTTAAGATTTAGATTTTGAATATACAATATTGCGTCATAAACTTGGATTTCTTTTTCATCAAATTTATCTCGTTTTGCTTTTACAATATTTCCGAGGCAACTTCATTTTTCATGAGTGTTACAATTGCAACCATCATTATACATTACATTACGTTTTATAATATTTTGTATGTATTAGATACACAAGATATTTGGAGCAACTTGGGGGATAACATACATAGAAATTCGGTCTAATATTGAGTAATAAATCGATTTAGTCATATTTTAGTCAGCGTGACTCTTTTGGCCTTTCTTTCTTTTTGCCGCCGGCTCATTTTTCTTTTTTATTTGGTATTCCTAGAAAATAAGCCCAGTGATTCCAAAATGTGGAACGCCCCTATGGTAAAAAACATATTTTACGAGAGCAGACACTGTGGATATCTGCATGAAATATTGAGTCGTTTTTGGGCTATGTATTGTAATAATATAATACTGTGTGTGGAAAGTGGAGACAAGGGCATCATTCAAAATTCATGTTGTGTCGGAAACAGACCCACAGTTCAGAGCGCAAGTATAATGTACCTATGTATCCGTGGCTGTATAAAGAGATGCAGAATTCGCACCACGTACATCATCAACATCACATACATAACTATTTTGAATAGGTGCATCTTTATAGTTTCTTTATACTCGTGTGTACTCGTATACATAAACTTAGTCAAACTAGATAAAGATGATGATGATGATGACGACACGTTGTAGACATCCATCATCACAGTTGTTTTGTATATACACATTAATTGGACTGGAATTCATTCTGTTGTTGTCGCTGTCAAGTGGAGTCAGTTCTGGGTACTGACACGTTTTAGGAGGCCAAGCCAACGTATAGCCATCAATTTATGAGGATCTCTGTCTCTGGTGGCATGATGAAAAATTAACAAATGACCACTTTTATTCGGGCTAACTTTAAATTTGAAGCTTGTTTCTTTTAGTGGTACAATTTTTAGCAGGCCGTCATAAAAATAACAAGCCGTAATTAGTTTGTAAGTATAAGAATCCCCAAAAGTTTTAACCCTCCAGCTGTACATTTCTGTACGGACTTGTCATTTTTACGCTTAGAGCAAGAGCAATTTTTGCATGGCAATGCATGCATCGACGTCCACAATTCACATCTCTATTTCATATTCACACTTATGCTCTTTGCATGTAAAAAAATTGTTGTCTCGTGGGTTTTGGAGTTTCGTGCAAAAATATCATTATCATGGCAAAAAACGTTCCGGGAAAGTTCTGTGCCTGTATTCCTAGTAAATATGAGAATTTCCAGCTACATGACCCATTACTGAGGTTTGACATGTGACGTGATTGATGCTGTCATACTTGAATCCGTCAGATATCTGTGCAGTTTAGGTCACTGGGAACGTGTTTTCTTGTTCTGTGTGACATCTGTCTTACATTTCAAAAACTTTAGTCACCCACTTTTCCACTCATCTTTACTCATATCCATTTTTAATACAACGATTTATTGATGAACAACCTCTTTATCTCACAAAGTACATGTTTTATGGAGAAACATTGTAAAAATATACAAAGAAGAAAAGATGAGTTTGTTGGAGATTCTTGAGGAATGAAAAAACTGTAAACTCGTGAGTGTAAGCAGATTTTGTTTGTGTATTTTCATTGTGGTCTAAATGTAAACGTGCGAAATGCCAACGCACAGCCCGAATTTTTTAGTTGTGAGACTTGAGGCTATTTTTTGTGATGAGTGAGCCATTTGCGTGAATAGGAGCTTGTGCTTGGATGAAAGAAACTGAAGGAAAATGTCCGACAAAGTTTAACAAAAACCTGAACACAAGCATGGTGATGCGCATTCAGAAAATACACGCAAGTGAATCAGGACTGAAAATTGCAACAAAATTATTTAGTTCATGTCCTACCTTGTCATGTCACCTGCACAAATTGTCTGTCTCAATGTGGGATGTAAACCGCATATCATTTTGCAAAAAAACTCTTTAGGCGTTTTGCAAAAGTTGTTTACTTTCATTAATCTAAGTCGGACAAAGCACAAAAAACTTGCTGCGTGAATTTTGAAAAAACATCCAAAACTTTCACTGTAAAGTTTTCTCATTTTTACCTTACTGCCGTTTATTGTTTCACTTGTCATATTTGTTGAAACTTTGCAGTTTGTTTTACAGATATTGTTTTTCTAAATTAGATTTAAAACTCAATGTATATTAGATAGATCACTTACTTAAAAGAATACACGAATGTTTTACTGCATTTTATTATTATAGAAAATTAGTTTGCAAGAGAAAATGACTGACAGGGTTGTCTCAAAAATGGGAACAATAAAATAAAATTCATGTTAATTTTTAAAAGTTTTTTATGTCAAAAAAACGTTTGAAAATTTGTAAAACAATTCGGTGGCTGAATGGCTCCTAAAAATATAACGGAGTACCTTTTGAAAACTTCGCACGTTGCCGTTAGCTGTGCATTGCGTAATGACAGCCGTTCATTGTACAAACATTGTACAGACTTTCAGCAGACCTACACATTTGTCTTGGAAATTTCCGAATTTTTTTTATCCTGCTTTTGAAGTGAGTGAGCCAAACACGTTTTTTGAGAAGCACTTGATGCGTCACGTTTGAAACTTGAAATGACGAATTCATTCCACACTTTGTTTACTTTTTTACTGTTTAATGAACCATTGAGTTCTCTTAGCCCATCAATACACTCTACTTTTTAAACGCTCTCTCACCTGGCACCTTTTTGCTAGTAAGTTTAATAGGCGAATTACTAAATGCCTTCTCTTGAATTGTCTCCTAGTTAAAAATAAGCATTCACAAGAGTGGAACAAAAATACATTCAAAAAAACTTTTTCACACTAAATATCTATGCATGAAAAAACGGTTACAATTAGAACTGGATACAAAATAGAAAGCATAAACTCAAAAAAACTGTTGTCTTTTTTATATTTTTCGTAAGAATTTTATAAAGTCGTTACTTGCAGGGTGGCAAACGTTTATCTGTACAAAAACTTTGTCTCTTTATTTTCTTTTTCTACTTTTCAATGAAGAAATACATTTTGAATCTTCTAGCCGTAAAAGCACTGAAAATTTTTTAATTCCTTACGTTTTTATGCTTGGCATATTTTGTAAAATACTATCTTCCTTCTCACTGCCCAGTTCTTCTCGTATTCGCTCTTGGGTATCAGATTAGTTAGGAAAACTCCTCAGGACATTACATTGCTTTCAAACATGCAACTTGAGATATCTCTCGTTAACTTTCCATCCTCTTGTAAGAAAATGTGTCGATAAGTCGTGTTCCGCTTTTGCATCTTTTTCTTTTGCTCACAAAATCGACAATGAAAGTTTGAGCCAGAGTTGAAATAAAAATGGGCTCGATAGAATATAGGAGAAGGATGAATGTCTGCACGCGTTTTTTCCTATATCTATTTACTGACCTTTGGGTTTGGGTGACGCTATTATAAACTACAAAACATACGAGTACAAAGTTGCATCATATATGTATTCAATTTGAAATTTCTTCGTTTTTTCTCGTTTACAACCAGGACATGCAGACTCTGCCCTGTACTTCTTGGCAACTCTTCGTCACTCCTTGTACTTTCTCTCTCTCTCTCTCTTTCCTTCCTTTCCACGTCATTGCAAAGTTTAGTGAATTTCAAGAGAAAAAATAATGCGCTAGGTTCTAACTTCCATGTAATCGAACCATATACCTTTCAACTCCCATGTGTCCGCAGTAGATATGCATACACACCACACACATTTTGCCCATTGTAGTTTTATGTAGATTTCTGGTGCTGATGTTGTTTGTCCTATGTTGGATGTTGGACGATATTGGAGTAGTATTGGAGAGTAAACAGATTTTAGCTCGTAAATTGTCAATAGCTTCGCCTTGACGTGGACATTTTTCCATGTTGTTTACACTTTTTCCTTCACACGAATTCATTGCGGTGTTGCAGTGGAATAGAACCCTTGTAACACAGTATTTTGTACACACATTTTTTATGGCCCGAAACACATGTAAGTGCAGTGTTAGAATTAGAAAATTTGGTACGTATAGATACACGTAAACTAGATAAAACGACGGCATTTTACATAATAAAAGAAAAATGTAGGGTAGACTATGGAAAATAGGATACTATAAAGACTTGGTGAATACGGTTTGTACAAATGCATGCATGTATGTATATGTGGATGAGGTACATATACTCAATGAATACGTTAACAAAATGTACTTTAATATGCAAGATTGTCCACATTATATTGTATATGCGTGCGAACTTTATTTCTAGGTCAATGTAAATATTTTGAACGTTTCATTTTGTTGTGAGCCATTCCCTACTTACATACAGAGCAAAAATATTGGGACCATAAAATACATGTGTATACTAGTGACTTTTTATGCCCTTCATTCATGGTTATCTTCCTAATTTGGGCGGAATCGAAACTGCATGACAACTCCTTTCCAACATTCTCACATTTCCCTAACTATGTGTATGCATATGATTCGCTCGTTTTTGGTCGGTCCAAAAATGCCAATTGGAAAAAAATTGTGCTGTGCTGGCGAAAAAATTGTGGGGAAAGTGCATTGAACTGTTTAGAAGCTGATTCAAATTCAATATCTTTGTCCAATCCCTGCATAGGGGAGAGTGGGGAAGCAAATAGTCATTTGCAATGCACAAAATTGTTATTGCTTACCCAATTTTGGACCATTTTAGCACATTTCACATCCAATCGATCGTATGGAGTTTATATTACCCCAGTTTGTTGTCCTTGTCAGCATACATTTTTACAAAATGTCAATTTTAACAATTTCCTAGCTGCTGTTTTTGTTTACAAGCAAAATGTTGTACAAAACAAAAGACACGAATAATAATTTCAAAATACATGAAATTTTAATCCTATTACGGTAATGACGCCTGTTAAAGGTTTGGAGCCCTGGTTACCTTTCCAAGCTATAAATAAAGCTAATGCTATTGGAAAGGAATTTTTGGTTTAGTTAATTCTGTTTGTGTATTATAGTTTCCACTCGAAAACGTATGTGCTGTTTGTATGCATGTGTACACTGGCATTATTATTGTTATTGCCATTCAGCGTAAAAACCACAATTTGCAGATTCAGTTTTGAGAAACTAGGTTGAATTCAATTGAATTGAAAGTGAGTTGAATGGAATGGAATAAAATGGAATTGAATATATATTAGAGGAAGGGCGCTGAAGGAAATTCATTGTCCCTGTCTACCCAGATATTATGTCAGGAATCAATGGGCACGATGAGAGTCTGTTTTTGCAAATTCCATTTCTTCCGGTCTAGCGCCAACAACAATAGCCCTAGTTTTGGTTTGTTCCCACTTGTGTTATTATATCATCCTTCCACTACTTTGAGATTCCCCCATTCGATTGCTAATCCAATTGCTTTCACTGTATGTCTGGCCAGGCAGAGAGCGAGAGAGAAAGAGAGAAAGAGAGAGAAGCAGAATTAGTTTGTGCGGAGTATGAATGAGGTGGGACTATTTGCATAATACCCGCATATGACATTACACACCCCACTAAATTCATCCTCTTTTCCTTGCCACAAGTACATACGAGAGGAGGAGGCTGCCGTGTTACTTGGAATTATGTACACAGGCACACAATACATGTGCATTACACACCATTTCAATTCATGTTTCATTAGTTAGTTTGGGTCTGCTTGGCTTGACTTGACTTGCCTTATACTGCATATTTGGCACCTTTGTAATAATAATAATAATATCATTACTCTTACTAAGCCTGAAACCTACTTCAACACGAGACGCAAGACAGGACTTTCACCACACTCGTGTTCCTACTCATACACGCTCACTGATTTTCACTTCATTCTTCTTCTTCGACTCCATTTCTATTTTATTTATTTCCTTCCCTTCTCATCCTCTCTCTATACAGTCTCAATTTCCATGCATGCAGTTCCACTTTCGGCGTAGTTTCTCCCATCAATATCCAATATCTGGCTCAGCCATCTCGACTCGATCCAGCGCTCTGGATTTACGTTTTTTAGCTTTGAATTTAAGTTGGAATTTAAATTCTTCGTGTGATCCCCCCTTCACCAGGAAAGATAATACATTGACTGTGTGAATATTTTATACATTTTACTTTGCAACCTCTCTTTCATTTATTCTGCTCAGTAATTTTGAACTGGATAGACTGCGACGCTCATTCCTTCCTTTTTTCTGAAAATTGGAGGAAACAAGACACAAGATACCGGGGAAAGTTGCTACGGAATTCTCCCACACGTTGTTGTCAGATCGGCGAAAAATATTAGGGAGGTTTTGTTTTGTATGTGAATGATTCACCTGTTCATTGATTAAATGCAATATTTTAATCATGTTACAAATTTATGCTCTTCTTTCAGAATGTTTCATTATTAAACGTGATGCTCTAATGAATTTTTCTAATTTTATGACTTTCTGTACTGATGAAAGCTTGGAAGCTCATAGATTTACTTCTAATTTGATACAAATCATCTAAACAGCATTCCAAACCTTTCTATTGTCCCTCTTGTTATTGACAAGGAATTCTTTGGATGTCCCTGGAAACAAGTAGAAAGGATACATGAGATCAGGCTTCAATTCACGTCTGCTGCTGCCCTTCGAGCTTTGAGCTCTAAAAGAAAAATTCAATTTTGACAGTGTCAGCGTGGAATTGAAATATAGGAAGGTTGAAAAATGTACGAGAGAAAGCAAAAAACATCACCTAAGTATGTCTGTATATGTACATTTGTAGACACTTTTTTGTACATATGAGGAATTTGCTAAAGGTGTGAGAACGGAAACCAAAAGTATGTGAAGCTCGAGAAAATCTTATCATGCTTGTGTGTACAGTGTACATGTGTATTTCTACGTACGTCCAACTCATATGTATGTATATACTAGCACCTCAAATTCCGAATTCAATTGGCTTAGTTCCTTCCTGGGCTCAAATCAACTCAACTCAACTTAACTTGACTATAGATAAAGTAATACATGAGTGCATGAGTGTGTGAGGACAGGAGAGGTTGGGAGAAAGTGAAGGATCAAGTCATTTTCCTTTTCCCTCGGCGGTCTTTGCTCTCTACTCTCTCCACACTCGGCACTGTAAATAGAGTGAAATGAAAATGAGGATGAGGATGATACTGGGATAGAATGGATCCATCATCACGGGGCGCTGTAAAACCCAAGACCTCGTTCCTTGGTGATAATTCCAAGGGGCAAACGCAAACTGCTTTATTTGTAAAGTTAATTCTATACTTTATACTGTATGTAGGTATTATGTGTATACATACAAGGTAAGAGATACAAGTCGAGGACAAAGGTTGTCATGCTTACTCCCTTTCTTTCTGTTTCATTTCATATATGTACATACATACGTGTAATATAAATATATTATGCAGCTACATACATACAGTCATATTGCTCGTCGGTAAACTTCCTTCCTCAAATATGATCATTTATATGTAATTCTGGCCAGGGCCGGATTTAAGGCCTTTCAACCCTTGCAACCGCAAGGGGCGACGCGAAAAAAAGGCGCAAAATCGAGGGA
>JAQIVE010003799.1:0-15849 GCA_034698285.1 Sminthurinus bimaculatus | reverse complement strand
GAAAACAAATCCAGAAAATTATTATTAGTGAGCACTGGGAACATTTTTTAAAATCTTCATCGTCATAAAAAATATAATGATAATAACTGGAAAATATAAATAACAGAGCTATCATAACTAATAACAACTATTAACTATCAATATGAAGAAATACTAATGGCACTACACTCATACCTGTTGAATAGTAGCTAGAATATGATCTATAAGACTTGTCGGTGGTACGTTGGCTTTGGTGGCCAGCTGAACTTTCAAAAGACTTTCTTTCTGCTCTGCATTATCAATCAAAGCATGGGTTAATGAGGCAGCGGCGAACCAATTATTTGTTGTATCCTTGCTAAAAAGACCACTGCACAGTAGCTGACCAGCAGTGAGACTTGACATAGCTATAAAGACAAAAAAATATATCTAAGATTAATATGGAGAATAATGGCATAATATATTTACAACAAAGATTCACGGTAAAATAGACTTTAGTAAAGCAAACATTTTCCTTTTTTTACAAACAAAAGGAAAATGTTTTAAATCTTACCATCTGCACTTGAAGGTAATAAAGTTTTAACGATATCGGCTTGACTTTTTTCATTTTTATGAAGATAAGATTGTACACAATATAGTACAGCACAACGCAGAGTTAATTGTTGACGTTCACTAACTAAAGTCATCAATAAAATTAGTAGAACGGGCCTAGAAACAAAACAGGTTGAAAAAAAACTCATATTATGTCAATTTGCACATTTCAGCAGCACCTTTTATAACTTTGATGCATTTGTACGATTTTTGGGCAATGAATGAGTGAATACCTCGGAGGATCAGAAGGAGCAACCACGGATGCAAAATATTCTTGATTTTCTGGACTGCCTCGGATAACTTCGGCAACAGTTACAATTGCTTCAGTCAAGGTTTCGGCGGGTACCCCAAGAGCCATGATAATGTTGCAAAGATTTTCTAAGATGCCGCAGGACTTCATTGATTTTTGACATGAGAGGGTAACTTGTGAGGGATTTAATGGAGAGACTAAGGTACGAACAATTTGGAGCATATGATACACATTAGATACTTTTTGAGTGGGCCATCCAACATCGTTATCGTCAGGATGAGAAAAGAAGGGCATTAATTTCTTAATATAGTTTCCTGTAAAACATGAAACATAAGACACATTAAACTACTGCCACAGTGGCATTGCAACAGCAACACATTACAACGTTTACTTCAATAAATACATGTAATTCTTCATACCAAATAATTAGTTTAGTAAATCATTGCTTACCTTCGCGAAAAAACGTTTGATTACTTGTATTTCCTTTCAATAAATTTAAAAACAGGAGTAAGCTATCTTCTACAATGGGACCACCATCAGAAAAACCTTGGCAAAAACAAAATATATGGTTTTCATTAACATCGGAACATGATTATAAAGGCAAAGAATAGTTAAAAATGTTAGATAATTCGAATAATGATTTTAATTATATCTGAAAAAATACCTTCACTTTCAACTATTTGGATAATCCGATCGAACCCATTTTCAAAGGCAATAATTTTCTGGATATTTGCATTACTTTTTGTAAGTGCAATTAAGAGTAACAAAGCCTAAAAGCAAAATCAAATCAAATCAAGTTCTGCTAATTTCACATCTTATGAAATAAATACAATGCAATATTAAATACATAAGACTAACTGGTTAATTTATCATAATATTAAGTAAGAACTACGTAAAAAACTCACATCATTACGAACGACTTCACGGGAATCGCTTAATAAATCCATTATTTTCGAAACACCCATAGGACTAACTAGGAGAATTTCTTGAGTGTCCTTTGGTTTATTTTGGAGTAGATTTGTCATTAAGCGGATGGCTGGAAGTCGGATTCTAAAATCATACTCATCAATAACTGATAGTAGAGTAACCACATTGTCACTCTTTTTGATAAAGATCTCTGTAAACTGTTTCCCCATAGTTTTCAAATTGGGATCTTCGTCTTCTAGAGACTCTGGGTGAGTTACATTTAATAAACTCTCCAATGCATAGGCCACAATTTCCGGGTCTGCTCTATCCATCGAAAGGACATTTAACAGAGCATCCATCCCTTGAGCTCCGACTTCTACCCGATACTTTTTCGACAACGACTTGAGTGCCCGACATGCTCCCCGTCGATCTTCTAGTAATGTCGAAGTTTGTAGCCGCTCCACCAACTTTTCCACCTTTAAAATAATACCACACATAATTTGTTGTTTTCCTCTATACATATATTAATGTTATTAAACCTTGCATTAATTTTAGATTTTAGGAATACATTACAATTTACAATTATCATTTGTTCATATGAACTTTTTTATACGTATTTCTATTCGCTGTTTACCGTTTCTGCTCCTTCATCTGCACCTCGTCCATCATGTAAACCATTACTCGCTGAACCAGTTGCTTGAGCACCAAGGACTGTTTTTAATCCACTTTTAAACAGTTCCATACTTATTTCATTTCTGTGTACAAGTAACCTTTCAAAAAAAAGAAATATAAATGCCAAGTTATTTCATAAATCTGTGGAGAGTTTATTTGCAGACACATTGTAAAATTCATCATATTAATCTTATTTGCTGCCAAATAAAACAATAGTCGATATTAGTTAATAAAATTACTTATGAATATAATTTTACACGTGTATCAACTTTTAAAACAAAACTCTGCTATAATATGACATTACATGATGAAACAATATTCAATATAAATATATATAAATAAAGTATGATGTTCACATTATGCCTACAAACTATAAGCTATTTATACAGTTCTTTCACTCTTTGACAATTAACAATACGTAATACGTGTATCAATAAGTAGATAAATACACGTACTTATGTATTATGTACTTGTTTAAATAGTACAAAGTATGAACTATATGCTTTATATGGGCCTTACATACAACATATTTTGAACTTTAAACAATTAAGTATGTACAACTGTATAAGCTTACCTACTTTTATCTATAATTCCTTATCCAGGTAGATTTAATGTGATGATGTGTACTTTTAATACTTAATACCATTGGCAATTAAGAAGCAGATGACAGGTTTCTCTCCATGAATTTGGTTTATGTGGGTTCAAACTTTTTGATTCAAAATAATGTGAGAGAGAGATTTGACTCACATATGTATGTATATTAGAGATAATCAATAAATCTAAACTAAATGAAACTACCAAGACGCACACTAATAACCTTAATATAAATGAGAGTCAGGCGTGGACTAATAAAATTTAATTGCACACAAAATTAAATTAACTTTTAACTGGACTGAACTCTGACTTGACTACTTTATTTTTATTCTGATGAAAAAAAAGACCACTATTATAAAAAATTTGAAATTATACAAATCGCGGTCATATATGTACATGAGCTTTTACATTACAAACCATGCGATTACATGGGTAAAAAGTTTTTTCAGAATGGGATTTTCTGACAATTTTCTTTCCTATTAATATTTTAATTAATCAATCTATAGCTTTGCAAAGAAATCCAACTAAACAGAGATTAATTAAATCCAAGTGGTTAAAGTTCAAATTAAAAGTAAATGCTGTTGTAATATACGTTCAAAGTGTTTAAAAGTATTTTCAATACAAGGTTTTGTTTGGTGATTATTTGTGATCGCTGAGTCCAAGCTCTAAATACAGATTTTTTTTCATTTACAAATAATATTATGCTGATACTTCATATAATTGACACTGATTGCTAAAAACTAAAGTACGTAGTGTGTGTACATATATACTTAACTTAATATAAACAAAATACAAACATGGGTCCGAAGGATTTTTCTAAAGTGACCACATTTAAAATATTCTTAAGTAATCTCCCAAACGGACTGAAGAACGAAGATGTATCAAAATTATTTGAACCGTACGGCAGAGTTGTCGAATGTGAAGTTTTCAAGACAAACTATGCATTTGTTGTAAGTCCATTAAAATTTTTTGCATCTTACGGTGGTTATTATGTTGTTTGATTTTCATGATTACGTGCTTTTGAAACCTGGTATCGGATGTGTCCATTGGAAGATCTTTTACAAAAATGTCTTATATGTTATATGAACAATGGTGATGTTTAATATTTTTGCTCTCATCACATTTTTTTATGAAGCATCAAAAGTTGTCATTTCATTGTTTGATGTTGGTGTCTTTTCAGCACATGGAAGATGATCCCAACTGTCGGAACGCGATATCAGAGATGCATGGAAAAGAGATAGAGGGAAATGTCATATCGGTTGTACAGTCTAAAAATGTGACTGGACCTAAGATACCCGTTATGAAATTAGCTGTAGGTAATATCCCAAGCAGTATTAAGGCCACTGATCTGAGAGAACTTTTTAGAAAGTATGGATTTGTATTGGAAGCCCAAGTCAAAGGAAATCAAGGCCATGTGGTAAGAGACAAGGGTTTTTTCATTTAAACTCGATAATATTTTCTTGACCGAGCATATATTTTTTTAACTTATACTGCAATCGTACCTTATCTATGATAAGTTATCATCACCCTACGGTAAAACCACGAATCCCTGTTACTTTAACTGTTCGTAGTTTTACCCTGAGGCCATTCAATTACTCAGTTGCTAATGAAGCATGAAGTCGTAAAACCCCCTTCAACTCCCAGGTGTCTATTTATCCATGTATGAATGTACTTTCTTCCAAGGAGAAAAGATCTCATCATATTGATATCAGTCACATTCACATGAGCCACAGTCACAGTTTAGTCATAGTTTATGAAGCTAGTATATGTGTGTGTAAAGTTTATAATATTTTGCAAATATACTTATATGTAAGTGACTTTAATAGCATTTTTTCCTCTCTATGCAGTTTTTTTGACACACACTTATTTACTTAATAAGGGTAGCAGTCCCTGCCCTTAGGGCGTTGGTTGTGATGTGGGGTTTTCTTACCAGAGTCTCTAGGTTTAGTCCTTTTTTGTCCATAATTTTGTTGTTATATTTATGTGTATGATAGTAATGCTCGCAACCCCAACAATAATATGTAGCAATGAAGGAAAAAAATTAAACAAAAACAAGCTATTTGGCATAGTACTTATAAATCGAGTTTTATGACTTATGTAGCTTAAGTAAAAGGATATTTTACTGTCTTGTTTTTGTTTCATCAATGTTGTGTGTAAATAATAATGTAATATATTTCGTTATTTGGATTTCTCCTATAGCTTTTAGAAGCAACGGGAGATATTCGTAGTGCAATCAATGATGTGAACGGTCTTGATGTAAGTTGCCAGTTTTAAGCAAAGTTGTACAATGTCAATTTATCCGTGTACACATTTTATTGTTAAATGCATGAATACTCTAAACGAAAACAATCACGGACAATTCAAAAATTGAATTTATAGGTAGAGGGACAGCAGTTAAAAGTTGAGGCTGTCACGAATTTTAATGGATTTCCTAGTACCAATCCTTCAAATGTCAAGCCTGCAGGCAAAAGAAAAGAACCGCCGCAACAGTACGTCCTTTTGACTTTACATTTTTTTACGGTCTACATAATTTTATATTATGGTAGCAAGATAGGGTTTCTTAAGACATTTTATACCTTTACCATAAATTGTATGTACTGGTTGCTTATGTACATATTTTTTTTAAACATGCACCTAATATGAATTATGAATATTAATTATGTGTCGATGTTTTTTTGTTACTATTTCTTCAGCGGCTTTGGTGGTAGACCACAAGGACCACGTCCTAAATTCGGTGGTGCCCCACCTTTTCAAGGTCCACCCCAGCGTGGAGGCCCAATGCGCGGTCCTTATTTTCCACCACAACAAAATCAGTCCTTTCCGGGCTATAATAATTACGACTATGACTATGACAATGGACCTCCGGGTTTGGGATATTACAATAATAATAACTATGATGACAACTATGGTAATGATTTTTCGTCTGATGATCAACCCCCTTATTATTCTGGGCCTCGACGACCCCCAATGCACCAGCAACAATTTTATGATGACTATGAAGCTCCACCGAATCGCAATCCAAACTTTTTTCGTCCAGGTACCCCGGCCAGAATTGCTCGCGATCGTTCTATGAACTTTGGATCTCCGCAACAATTTTATTCTGATAGCGAAGGGATGAATAATGAGCAGGATGAGTTTTATGATGATTCTAATAATTTTAACCAAGTTAATCATAGGCAACGTAAATTTAATCAAGGTGGTGGCGGTGGCCCCCCAATGAAAAAGAATAGACAGCAGAAAAAACCACAGCAACAACAGCAACCTCGTCCACTCATGGGTATTGATGCAGCTGGAGGACCGCCAGCACCAGCAAATATCAACTCTCTAATGAAACGTACAGCCAAAATGACGAAATTTGGTAAAATTGTTGTCAATGGAGGGGGTGGTGGTGTAGGCGTCGGTAGTGGTGTTGTTAGCGGTGGTCCCAACAAAAAAAGGGGCGTTCGAGGTGGAACTCGGGAAAAAGCAAGGAAGGCTGGCATGTCGATGGAAGCTCGTATAAATAATTTACTTGAAGAATCAATCCCGTAAGTAAAACATTTTGATTTGTATTGCAACATCACTTAATGCAAATTTCCAATTCTTTATAGGGTAGGTGATATATTATGCACATACATATATACCATGAATTATATTATATAATAAAAGTATTATCAAGTACGTTTTCTTGTTTGTTTTTAGAGGAGTCATTCGTCCACTTGGGGGTGAACCCGTCACAGTTGGAAATCCTCCCCAATCTAATAATAATCCTAATAATAATAAAGGAAGAGGGGGTAATCGTGGGAGAGGAAGAGGCGGTGGTGGTGGGGGGATGAGACCTCAATCGCTGATGAATATGAGACCAGGCCCTCCTTCCCTAATGCAATTTAGAGCTCCAAGACCCCCACATCCGCAAAATTTCAATCAACCCATGAGACCTATGAGGCCGCAACAGCAAAGAATGCCTTCACATATGGGTGGTGGGAATTCAAATCCTCCAAAATCTCTTTTGGCACTGCATCACGAGAATAAAAAAACACAGCAGCAAACTCCAAATCAAATTCCGTAAGTAAAAGATGAGAAATGAGATAGATAATATTATTATACATCATTTTATATCGTTCATTAAACATTGAGTTTTACTTCTTTTAAATTTTCTAAAGGCTTATTTTACTTTGCTGAGCTAAAAAATATTAGGCATTATTTAGTTTTCTCTTATTCATAAGGTACTGGATGATTATATTAAAGATTAAATTATTAAAAGAGAATTGTTTCTTTTTGTCTGTTTTACCCCTTTTTTTGAAATACAGAAACCAAGGTCCAAAAATGGATATCGACTTTACTGCTGACATAGACTTTTAACTGAAGACGAATAATATATACATGTCTAAGTGTTTAAGAATTTCCAGTCAGATGACGATGTATGAGTGTGTGTGTGTGTGCGTCAAGAACTAAGGAGATCTAACTATCACGAATAGAATTTATAATATTTATAAAAAAAAACATGCTACAAAAAAAATTACTTGTTGAGTGTTACGCTCCGACTCAAGGGATATGTTTTATGCGTTTCGTTAAAAAATAACAAATAACTTGTTTTATCTAGAGGAATGATTGATAAGTGGCAACAAGTATATATAAATAGTAGACATACATATTATTATACCCTGTATATTGTAAACATTTACAACAGTATGATGTCATATGTGGTTATAGTTGAGGGCACAAAATCCTCCTTCTTGTTTTAGTTGTTTTGTTTTTAGAATAGAAAAAAAAGGTCGGTTGTTTTGTATTTCAGCATATTATTATACCTATAAGTTAATAGAAACGATAATTGTTAAAAATGTCATGCGACTTTTGTGTCAAAAAAGCACAAAGCAGATTTTATTTACAAATAACATATTTGTAATGAGTGGTACCTATAGCTTTCAGTCCATTATTCATAATGTCTGCTGTATTTTAACTAGTATGTATGTATGTGTATGAAAAAGTATGCTACTACTACTATATAATTCAAGTACATAATATATATTTCAAGTATATAATGATAGTAATAAAAAATAATAACAATATTCTAATTATTATTATCGTTCACCTGTTGTTTTGTCATAAATCATGATCATCGTAAATATTTACCCAAGTATCTATGCTTCTTTTAGATGAGTATTTTGTATAAAATAATATTATATTATATTATTCAATGTCGTTAAATGCACCATTGCATTATTGTAAAATTAAACATGGCATTCATTTTATAGTGTGAATTCAGGAGAATCCTATTTTTAAAATAGAATTTAATGCCAGTATAATAATATGAGAATTTAGGATGAAAAATATATATTTAAATTCATATTATATTGTATAATGTAGGTATTCACACTTCATACATTATTAGACTAACGATAAATATCTACATGTTATTGTTATTCTTCAAAATTGATGACCTATCTGTTGTTCAAATGGGATTTAAAATTTAAACATAGAAAATCTATTTGTGACAAAATCTGTAACATGATTGTTTTTTTGGCAAAGCAAAAGAGGAAGGCAGAAATGCATGAAACCGAAAAAGATGTAAGAATTCGTATAGCTAAAAAATAAAATCTAAAAAAAAATTCAAAATAGTAAAAAGTCAAAACTGAATGTTTTTATTTCCTTCAGATAATTCTTTTATTTCATAAAACTTTCGATACACATTTGCGCTGTTTATATCAAGGGGGAGGGGGGAAGGTTGATCATTTAGCTTATAATAAAATGTGTATCTCTACGCACTTATATATGTATAATAATCATAGTTATAAGTACGCCAACAATTGGCAATAAATAATATTGAATATTTTATATTGTATCCTCAATCCCGTGCTTTCATACTTCATGCGCTTTGCGAGAAAAATAGGGGATAGGGCTTTTTTATTTATGTAAAGAGTTTAAATTTTTTTTTGAGGAGGCTTTTTGCTATCACAATCACAATAAAAAACAGGAAAACAATAACTTTGTTCCATCTTTTTACATGCAAATATTTGCGAGACATATTTCAAAGTAATACAAAGGAAAACTGGGTTTAGGGTTTATAATAATTAATAATTATTAATAATTTATAATAATTATTATCCATTAGCTGTGCTCTTCATATTATCATAAACAAATAACATAAATCATAGATAAAGTTTTATTTAGTAAAGATTTATGCATAATATGTGACTATGTGACTACATGAAAACTAAAAACCATAATATTTCATGATCATCTCATCACGTATACTTCTTATTCTTATTTCCAAACTTTAATTACACCATCGTAAGATGAAGTCAAAATAAAGCTTTGATTAGGAGTGGAGACGGTAGTTACATCAGAAATGGAATTATGATGAGCATTTCCAAGTGCTATTGCATTGACATTGCCTGAACTACTGGTTCCACTAACATTTGTATTCCTAGGAGTCCCACCACCATCGGAAGGAATTTTTACACTGGGACTAGATGGGCCAGAAGGTCCACTTTTATTTCCACTAATATCATGAATCACTTCAATTCCATCCACAAGTCGAGAGGCGTATACACCCGTACGATGTATACCATTGATGTACTGCTCCGCTTTGCTGAAATAATATGTATATAATGAGTATAAAATGTCAACAACAGTTCAATGTCAGTAAAAATAATCGTAAAATTAATGCTTTACAACTATGTAGCTTTGGCATTAACTTAAGTAGACTTACTCTGGGCTCACAAGAAGATACGAGTCTGATGGTGATTGCATATCCCACCAACGTACACATAAATCCGTTCCACCAGTTATAATTGCATTGTATGATTTGACAAAAGTCATGCCAAGAATTGAATAAGGCTGTTTTCCTATGGAACCAATTGGAAGTTCGGGTGGTTTTGACAATGGTGGATTCGGACTTGCCCAAAGACACAAATCTCGGCTCCCTACATAATTTTGTAAAAAAATACACATATTTAAACATGTACAGACTAGAACATGGTAACCTTCCTTTTAAGTAATATAAGTATTTGCGGATTTAGTTCAATCGATTAATACATAATATACATACTGAAGCACACATACCGGTTTCTAAATTCCACAGGGAAACTTCATTTTGACTCCTGGATGATGTAAATACGCCCCAATTTTGAAAAGGTGACGTCTTCATTCTCCTAACAGGTGACTCAGTCTTAATAATTTTAACTGGAATACCAAAGCGAAGGTCCCAACATGTAAGAATGCCTTTTGAAGTACCCGTGCACATCCAATTTTGATCCGTGTCTGATGTCAATGCACTTAGCAAACCTGTAATTTAATATTTCATAAAAAGTTAAAACTTGGATTACGCATATTATATTCGAAGTTTCTTCATGTATTTTAAGGCCTTATAACAAAGTTTTCTCACCCCATTTTAGATCTGATTGCAATCGGAAAACTTCTTTTGTAGCTGCTCGAGTGTCATAACCGAGTAATGTTCCAAGCTCTGTACCAACCATTAAAAGGTGAGGAGACCAGGATTCGAGGGCTACTGGAATTCCGAGGTCTTCATTTTTTGAACCCAAGGGTAGTTGGAAGACGCATCTAGCGACCATATTTTCTAGCCTGGATTTTGACAGCAAAAAAGAAATTTTCATTCATCAATTCCTTTTGATGAACCTTCAGACAATGTCAACCAAACACTCAAACCCTTATGTACATAGTATTATAAAGTACAAAACAGATTTCTTACCCAAAGCCATACAGCTCTTTATCGTCAGAGACTAAATGATGAATAAAAGAATGCTTAATGTTATTATATAACGTCAAAATTCATTCTTAAATATTCAAAACAATGTAAAATATGACAGACAATATGCGTTGAGTTTTTACCTCCAATAATATTAGAGCCAACAGCATAAGCTAAATTTGATATGTTTCGATCTCCGGGCAGTTTAATGTTGCATCGTGATCTATTTGCAACATTTTTTCCTTCCATTTTCTCGGCATCCCAAATTCTTACATCTTCTCTGGTACAGGTAGCAAAAAGGCCTAGATATACATTAAAACATAATTAAGTCTTGTGTAATTTTCGTGAAAATTTAGTTAAATGCGCAACTTAAATAAATGCCCTTCTTTCTCCACTGCAGGAAATGGAGAAAGTACAACAAACAATAAATGACCCTGTATTTCAAATATTTTCCAAATAAACTCTTAAGCATTTGATTATAGTTTTCACAGCATTCCGTATTTAGTTTACCTTTAAATGTTGGTAAGGGGCAGATTTTTAAAATAGGACCTCGATGTTCATCTGCATACAAAGTAAAAATTAAAATAGTGTCATCAAACCCAATTAATTATAAACAAGGATATTCATGGGTAATTGTTTCAAATTTATAGAATAACTAATACTTACGGAGATGTGCAACAAGAACACCACGAGGCTTTTCTTGAAAATTAGGGGAAGGCACGGTAAACGTATGGTTTGGATTAGCAGGACTATTAAATGCGCCAGGACTCATGGGGCTATTGTAGGAATTATTGGAGAAACCACTCTCAGCCCCGGATACGGTGGATGTTGAATTGTTATAATTAATTTCTTTGATTGGGGGAATTGACAAAATTAATAGGTGACTTTGTAAAGCTTGTTGACTAAATGTTGATCCTCCGCCTCTATTTGTGTTTCCACCAGGTCCGAGTGAATTATTATTTATTGTAGTTACTGTAGTTAGTCGGAGGCATCGTTGAGTATTTACTTTGACTAAATGTTTTTGTAAAAATGATAATAGGACTGGATCTAGTGTTGTAGGAAGCCCCTCTGCTCGTAGTCTAGTTACAAACTGTAGGAGAATAAGATATAGGGAATTAAATAGTGATCATACTGATCATAATATAGAAAATAATACTTGTAAAAGTTTTTATAGTGCAAAATTTTAAAAATATGAGTTACTTTCTTACATTTGAAACTTCGTTTGAATCAAATTCTATTCTCCTCCCGTCGTTTCCTCGAAGAGCGTCAATAGCTGATTGAAGCAAGGTTCCTTTGGCACGAGCACAACTTTCATACACTTGTCTTTCAAAGGGGTCCCTGGCCTTACTCAAAATACTCACTTCATTCACTCCCCACAGGGAACTTGATGTTGCCTTTAAATACATTTTCAGTCGAGGAATCACATGACAGTGAATGTCAACTTGGGACAAATTATTCTTTACACTGGTTATCACACCCACACAAGCATTCCGCAGCCACAAATTAGGATGAATGATAAAAGGCAAGGTTTCTTCGAGTAGATCTAAGAGGAACCGACGACCGAAAAAATTAATTTCTGCTAATGATTTGATTGTTAATAGAGCTTCTCTCATGACGAATTCTTCAACGTCGGAAAGTCCCTGCAAACAAAAAGAAAGAAAAACAAATTGAATATCAGGAATATTGATATCTTTGTACCATTTTGATCATAAATTTGTATCATTCCTATATTTTTATCGCAGTTAAGAAAAAAGTGTCATGTTCTTACTTGTTTAAGAAGAGGGATTAGTAAAGGGGCAGCGTGCCAGCCAATAAATGAAGCGACGGCCGGAACACAACGAAAAAATGCAATTCGTAAATGCGAATCTTCCTTGTCATTTAAAAAGGTAATCAAATGTGAGAGAATAATATCGTGAGCTTTGGATCGACCAAAATATGTGCAGAGGGCTTCTAAGCTGCCCTCGGTAGAAACGAGTACTCTCTTTACAACGGGGTCTGTATCAGTTAATATTGAAGATAAAAGGGAAGCTACTGTTTCTCTTTGAGAATGAAATTCAGATACAAATTGGGGTTGTTGCAGGGCCAGTCCTTCGGGGTCGAGTAAAAAGGATGCTTCCAAGTATCTAAAAAAACAACAAATAATATGATTTAATTAAATAACTTTTGAATTAATTCACATCAAACAATTGTTTTATCTCACTTTACATTATGATAAAGGTTTTTAAAATTCTTGTACAAAATTTTAAAAAACGTACCTCATAGAAATCTGTGCCAATTTTGCAATATTTCTGGCCATCGCTACTCGAATAGCAATGTCCCTATCTAATTTTTCTAAAGCTGGAAATATAAAGCCAGAAAATATGTTATAGTCAGAGGGTGGAACAACTTTTACTAGTTCCAGGCACTGGACCAACGTCGTCAAGGATTGGGCTCGGACTCTATGAGACGTAGAATCATGTAGTAGATGAACAATGTAGGGTATAACTCGCTCTAATACTGACTCTTCAGTTAGCTTTGTGGACAGGATATAAAAAGACTCTAAGGCGTATAGTTTGGCTGTCACAGTTTGCAATCCTCTCACTTCCGCGGTCACCAAAGAGAGAAAAATTAGATCTAATGAGGCGTCTTCGGGTAGATTTCTAAATGTTTAAAACGAGAAAGCAAGCAAACATTTTCATTTTCGTGTACATAAAACTTGATCCCGCCATAGTGAATTAAATTAAACACTGAATTAAATACACTTACCGGATATCCTGCCACAGACGAAACATTCTAGAATCCGGTTTTGATGCAGGTTGGAATGCAAGAATATCGTAATAGGATTGAAGAGTTGTATACAGAACTTCAGGGAATAGTCGACCCCTAAATCGATTTAAATATTCTTCAGCCGAGGACCTTAAAAGTGGATCCCTTTGAATCATATGTGCTACTAATTCTCTTGCATTGGCATCCTCAATTTGTTGAATTATTTGTGAGGGATCGTAGTCATTTGCACAAAAGGACAATAACTGAGATAAATCAAAGGGTACTCGTCCTTCCGTGAAGAGCTCAATTAGACAGCATCTAGATTTAAATTTTTGATAAACCAATTTTTAATGTTTTATCATTTTCATACATGTAGAAATAAAATTCAGAAATCATACTTGGCAATAATTGCTCTGATAAATAATGAATAGTTCACATAATTTTATAAATTACCCAGCCGAGAAAATGTCCATCGAAGGTAATAAAAAATGCCGAAGTTCATCTTCTTGTGTTAACATATCCGCACCAAGGTGACTCTTGTCATCATGAAATCTTTCTGGAGCAACATAACAGCAACGCCGACCCGCCGTATCAAAAAAGAAGCCAAATATTGCTGAAGGGTTATTTCTTGGTAGAAATACAGGCTTAAAAGGCGCAAAGTCACACAGTAGAAGGCGCAAGCCTGATTAACAAAAAACAGAGAACATTGTGATGAAAAGTATTCCAGTAATTTTCCATCTAACAAACGGCGAAACTTTTCGCATGTAACATTAGAATCATTTTGTCACTTTTTAAACTATTGTTGCACATTGAATATACCTGGCGTGATAAGGATATTTTCTAGTTTGAGATCCCCATGACATAGGCCGTGACGATGTACTTGTGATAATCCACATAGTAGTTGAAAAGCAATCCATAATTTTTCCGGCCATTGTATGAAAGGCCTACGTTTGAAAGTTTAGAATTAGGTACACATTACACATACATACATTTTCATTATTCATAAAGGTTCGATGAATGTTTTAGAATGATTTTCATTACTTGAATTTTTTTCATACCTTGTTGACATCCGGTCATACAACGAATATTTAACATAGGGTCTTATAACTATTACAGATCTTTCAGTGGTCTGTAAATTAAAATAAATAAGAAGTATATAGTATGTATATGTAAGTACATAAAATACATGAGTAATCCAAGTCACAAGTTGGGTTTCATTCTTGGTCCAGTCAAACATTAAATTTTTTGATAAATTGATTGAACGTCATTATATTCATTATGCTATCTAATACACATCATACCTTAGTCTGTGTAAAAGGTAAACAATTAGGAGATCTGGATGAATTTAGGGCATTCCTGAGATTGACGAGCCTTTCACAGTAGACTTGTATGGGTAAAGTATGTTCATGTATTACAAATACTTTGACCACATACAACAAGTTTTCTTGTCGAGCTCTGCATACTTTTAAGAACCGAGTGGATCCAAGGCTGTTATGATAAAAATGACAAATAAATATATTTTTCACCAGTGTACATACTTCTACATACAATTTCATTCACAATTTGTGTATGTGCTCACTTAATATCAAATTGGAGTTCAGGTACATCCGTCAAATAATGTTCAACTGGTCGAATTAATGAAGGGGCGAAAGCTACGAGTTGATTACCCATCTTGTATATTGAAGTCTGAAATTACACAAACATAAACAAAAGGTAAAGGGTAACATCTTCAATCTTCAATGTTAAGTAGTGTGTATACTACATGATTTTTTGTAAATTTTCCCATTGGTATCAACAAGTTCAAAGTTCATAAAGGATACAAACGTCACAAATTGTTCGTAGTTCGTAATCTAACTAATACATATTCATTATTCATCAATTTTATAAAGTATGTGTATTTACATTACGACTTACGGTTTGACAGTGATAAAAATTGAATGTAGTTTTTTGATATGAATCATCGATACGCTTTCAAATCAAAAAAAGGGTTTTTGTTTTTTGTATGTTTTTACAATCCTGTCTGGTATACTAATGTGCTTTTATCCCTCGATACCATTGTTATAAAAGTAAACACCAGGAATGTAGGTAGGTCCAAAACCAAAACAATCTTATACTTTTGTTAAATAATACTATTCTATTAATGAATTAATGACAAACATTTGAACTAGAGTCAATACTCTCTCTTTCTGAGTCACAATCACAATTTAACTATACACACTACTATTATTATTATTTACTATTTACTATAATGAAAACGACGACTGTACGACTGAATATACGCAGTGTTTTCCTACCAGACAAATCAAAACTAAATTCAAGCGAATGAAGATATTCAAGTACAGAGTACAGACCATAGGTGGGCGCACTCCGGAGTGCAGAGTGCATTTTTGCACTCCGGAGTGCGGAGTGCAGTGATTTTTAAATGCAC
>JAQIVE010003798.1:0-15852 GCA_034698285.1 Sminthurinus bimaculatus | reverse complement strand
TTCTTTCCACCCTCACATTTATCTCCATATTATTGCTTTGTTTCCTACAATTTTAGCGACGTGCATATAAATACACATCAATTTTATATCTTTTCGTTTTCAACTAACGAAAACCAACACAAACACACAAAAACTTTCTTTACACACTTGGATAGCTCCCTCATTTTACTTCATTTAACCAAAGATGTATATCTTGGCTCCTTTATTGTTTTTCATCGCTTTCTCAATTTAAATTCATTTGAGATGCTACCATTATTATTACGATCATGCCATACTGTACTGTGTACTGTGTACAAAACAATACAAAACCATATGGAATGGTTTTGGCCGTATCTTTAGTTTTCAGCTTTTGCCTTAGCCCCTGGATTCATTCCGAATCCGATCCTCATCCACAGATTCCAACTCTGATTTAGCGACTGTAGTTTTGCTTTGGCTCCAATAAAGAGGACAACAGAAACTTATTTCATTGTCGTTATTCTATCCACAGATATGTATATATATACGTACACAGTTATTGTTTCTTTTGTTGTTTTATCTCGATTCCAAAACCACCAAATAGAATACATCCAAGAGAGAACGGATTGCAAGTTGCAACATTGTTTCGAAACATAAGCTATGTATATAATGTAACATATACAGACAGCGGGGTTTTATGAAACGCAATTTTACGCCATATCTATATTCGTTATTCCAAGCGTTAGGTTAGGTAAGCTTGGCTTTTGAAGTTTTGGCATTGACTCCTTCTTTTGGTTCTTTTAATTTTCAAAGTCTCCTTGGAAATCCCGTTTCTCTACTCTCTCTCCAAAGAGAGTTGCATAACTTGAAAAATGCAAAATCCTCCTTGCCTCCTTTATCTCGTCGAAACAGACGATCTTTTCTTCTTGACTATATAAGCTGGAAGGTAGTATGTATGTACATATATTGTGATTTGGATTGCGGAATTTTTTTCGTTTTCACAATGTGTATGAAAACTTCAAGATTGTTCTCCTGGTGTTTTTTTCGGCTATGGAGAACATCGACATGAGTCTCTCTTCTTTTATGGTAGAAATTATCAAGAGCTCCCGAAAAAATGGAGGATTTCAAGGAAAACTCAGGAATTTAGTTAAACCCCAATTATTTTCGACTTGCACATTTTATTTCATTTCCTTTCATTTCGTTTCACTTTACTACTCCGCCGAGGCAATTGTAGGCTGATGAAAATCATAAAATAAAAAAGAAGCTGTAGAAAATATAAAAAACCCAAAATGGCCAAGGACAAGACAAGGCAAGAAAAGATAGATAGAAAGATAGTGAAAGGATAGAAACACTATAGTTTCAGTTTCGGCTCTAGATTCGATAAGTTTGTTGCAAAATAGATCGAAGCGGCACATGAATTGATTACCCACTTGATCCATGATAGATTGCATTGCATTGTGCTTTATTGTATTTTATTTTTATGTATCACTTGTACTTATAAACAACACAATTTAAAAGTGTGTATCTCAGTACGGAGCCCTAACTGTATTAGCAATAGAATACAGCCGAGAACATAATACATGTATGCAATGTATTACAAGGTACAAATTCAATATGCCATCATACGTATAATACGATATAAAGATACAGGCAATTTAAAGATAGCGATTGTGTCCGTGATTGAGAAGAGCGATAGCGATACAATGAAGAATGGAGAAAGAATGGCCATTTATTGGTCCATATTGACTACAAGTTTGGGTTAAATAGACAAAAAAGAGACGATGAACGAGACGACGGAGGATGGAAAAACAGCAAGCAGAAAATAAAGAAAAGGGAGAACGTCTCGAAAAAATAAAAAGAGAATGGATCCACGAGAGAAAGGCGAAGGAGGCTAACCCAGACCAGACCGTATACACAGTATACAGAGTAAATACATATATCTACTGATGTAAACCGTAAGACGATGGAGAATTTTCCACGTCCATGTACTTTGCCTCAATTCTCTAGAAACTGGGGGAAAAGTACCAAGAAAGCAGAAAGGCGAACTTAGATCAATAGTTGGAGTTGGAGCTATATAGAGGAGGAGGGAAGAAAGAGAGACGAGAAAAGGAAAATACATACGTACAACGTACATGCATGCATGTGAGAGGGAGAGAAAGAGAAAAAAAGGAGAAAGAATGGGATGAATGTGACACTCATTTGTTGGGATGGGCCAGCAGAAAGAAGAGGCAAAGAAGAATAAGAAGACTCCTTGCTGATGTACAGTACAGCTCTACTTATAAGAAATTTCCTTTGTAGGTACTTTTGTACATGCACATCTATTTACGACCATATATCACTAGTTTGAGTCCCCCGAGTTACGAGTTACGAGGAGGCAGGCAGCAGGCAGGCAGGCAGGCATTGCTCAGATTCTTGAATATTTTTCCGGGAGCGCGCTCATTGGAATTTGAGTAGATGGATGAATGGAAAGGAGATTATGCGTCTCTCCTCTTTCTTTTCCTTTCTAGCCTTCTTTTTCACTCTCTCTCTCTCTCTCTCTCTGTCTCTCTCTTTATTCTTCTCTTTCTCCCTCTTATCTTCCATCAGGGCCAAAAGCAGCAGTAGAAAATGGAAGAAAGGAAAAAAGTAAAAGAAAAAAAGAGAAAAGGCCAGAGGAAGGAGATGAAAAGAGGGAAAAAAGGGAAAGATGAAGATGAAGACCAAGACGAGGACGAGGATGAAGATTGACATGGCCTGTATAAAAAGGAGCGAGAAAGGAAGCCAAGGAACGCGATAAAGGCCCAACATACAGTTTCACATCACTTTGCTCCTCTCTTTCCATATCATAACTACCGTAGCCTAGAATACTATAGCATAGCACAGCACAGCACAACACACACACTTACTTACATTGCATACGCGGACTTGCATTGCATTGCATTACATTGCATACCAAGCGAAACGAAACGATATGGTATGATATGATATGATACGGCACGGTAGGATACGAAAGGATACGATGGACGGTAAAATGTACGACGCTATACTGCCTTTTTATTCTGCTTTCCTTCTGGCTTTCTTTCTGCCCGTCGTCATGTACAGGAAATCTTTTGGAAAGAGATTCCTTGCGAGAGTC
This sequence comes from Sminthurinus bimaculatus, assembly GCA_034698285.1. Taxonomy (NCBI): domain Eukaryota; kingdom Metazoa; phylum Arthropoda; class Collembola; order Symphypleona; family Katiannidae; genus Sminthurinus; species Sminthurinus bimaculatus. The sequence continues at coordinate 12,782 of JAQIVE010003798.1, read as the reverse complement.
TTTGTACTGTGTACAGAGTAGAGTAATACTGCTATGACGGAAGAACATGGAGATCCAAATATATTACACACATATGTATGTAGTATGTAATGTACATATTTTGTGTACATTCAATACTTTCACCCACGTCTCTGGTATATGTATATATACATATTGTGCGATGGCAAGGAAAAGGAGGACAAAATAGAGTGAGGCAAAAAAGCAAAAGGAAAACAGAGATAGCAAGATTTCTAGTTGGTTGGAGTTCTCGTTGGCTGACTGGCTGGTTATGGTTCTGGTTCTGGTTCTGGTTGAACTTGGACATGGGCTCTGTCTTGGACTTTTGGCTTTGACTTTGGCTAGATGCTCACTTTTTTCCATTCGATGCTTTCCCCACATCTTTTCTGTTTAGACCAAGTGATGCGATGGTTGCTGCAGTATGGATTCTCGAGTCGGGAATCTTTTGTATATTGTATTGTATGTTCTACACACCGTTATTCTAGGCTTCGGGTTGTTGGTTGTTGGCTGCTGGTTGCTGGTTGTCCGTTGTTCCTTTTTCCTTGTTGTTTGTAGGGGAGTGATGGGCAATCCCTGAACCATTTCAACCATCTCATCAGGAGATTCTTTGCTCGGCCTCGGCTTTCTCCCATGACTTTTTCCTTTTTCTCATGATAAAGAAAGCCAAGGGTTGCTCTTTCTAATGCTATTGCTCCATTTCCTTTCTCCTTTTGCTCCTCGTCTTACTCTGACGATCTTTCTCTCTTTGTCAATCCTCGTCTAACGTCTAAGGTTACGACTCTCACTCACTCACTCTCGCTCTCTCTTTCCTCTCACTCCTTCATTCCATGTATAGTGTAAGATACACTACACCAGGCCGTTCCATACCATTCCATCGTCTCGAGTGCCAATTCTCTCAATCTCATCCTCGAACATCCCACCTAAACGTTCCCTCAACGCCCTTTAAACACAACAATCTACATTCTCCCTCCATCTTCATCTCTGCCTCCTACTTCTTTTCAACAACAACAACAAAAACAAGGGAAACTTCACCGCCAAAAAAAGGAGAAAAGGAGAAACAAGAGGAGCCAAAGTATCGTAGATAAAATACTGTGTAAAGTCATCCATACACATTTGCTTCTATCTTTGTATGTATGTGTACATTGTACATACGTAGATAGATAGTGCTGCTTTAGAGTGAAGAGCTGGTTGCTCCTTGTGAAAAATTACAGACAAATACATACATTTTTAATCATACAATAGAAGAGCAAGAAAACAACAACCATCTACTGTGAGACAGCTAGAGCCACTACAACAAGATTGAGACAACTCTTTCCATAAAATCTTATTACCCAACACAAAACAGCATGATACAACAACAACAACACAACACAAGCATAAAGACAGAGATATATGTATGTATGTATGTATGTATGCATACATATTTGCAAACAAACATACGTACAAATAACAGCAATGTCTAAGTTGCCAATATAAAGGCACTACAAGTACCCGTCAGACAAGAAAATAGTGGAGAATTCAGGGCGGGATGAAATATTGTGCAAAAAACTTGAGAATAAAATTTTGCCAACTCTGAATATATACAAGTTCAAATCCACAGCCAAAGCCACCGCCAACACCAGCACCAGCATCAGAACCAACGCTAACAATAAGACCCAAACCAAAACTATAGCAGAATTGAAGACAATCTGTTTCGACACTTTGACTTTCCAAACACCACAGAGAGTTTCAATCTTTTCAGAAAAGACCTTGAAAGATCTTTGCCTTTGGTTTATTGTTAGTGTGCCTCGCTTGGGGTTTGACTTGCAACTCTGGTCTGTCGTGAAACTGTTCGCTGTTCAATGTTCAGTGTTCAGGGTCTGGCTTTTGATGCATATACATTATCCATCTTTGAAATATGTACAATGTACAATCTTTGGACTCGAGTGTATGTAAATAAAATAGATGGCAGATACGAACAGATAGATGGATGGATAAAATATGGAAAATGTGGAGGAGGCTTTGTACAAATCCCAAGTTTGTAAATAGTAAACACATTTAAGTTTTGCCAAGTTCATGTGTACTTCTCTCTCTTTCTCTCCTTCTTTCTCTGTAGCAGCTGTACTCTGTAGCTTATCATTACACTGGCCGCATATACATAAAATGGAATGAAACAGTTTGATACTTTTGATACTGTTTTAATGCATAATAATATCATCTTGGTAGCTGTTGGTTCCCTTCCAATTTAGTCATTATCGTTATTCGTTCATTTGTTAATGCCGTAATTCTGTAGACTAGCAACTCCCCTTCTTTGCTCTGCTCCGCTCTGTCTCCGATTCTCTTGATCTTTCTCACTCTTTCTCTCTGTTTCTCTCTTTATGGGTGTTTCGGTACTTACATTTGGTGTATGTACAGTGTACAGGGAGGAGAGTCTAGATTTAGGAGATGAGAAGTCAAATGGGGATTCAATGAGTTAATGTTGGTGACTCTCGGACTCAATGAATAATGAATAAATAAAAGGCGAAACTAACTCTGTATGAAAGAGGGAACGGAGAAGAAGAGCTGTGGAGAGATGTGTTGTCTGTATCATGTCTTCCAAGAGAAGGACGAGTCACTATATATCTTTTATCTCTGTCCAAGTGTTGATCTCTACAGTGAATGGAAAGTCACACAAATATACGGAGAGAGACAGAGAGAGAGGGTGATGGAAAGTGATAGAGAGGGAGAAAGTGAGATGGAGAAAAGGGAGGAAGGAAGGAATGAAATTAAAATGTACAAGATGAAAAAGAAGGTTATCTATATATACGTAGTGGATGAGATGGGATCCTGCTCTATAGTGGATGGATGATGATGATGATGGTTCCTCAAGTTGAACATGGACATGGAACAGCTCAAGTTTTAGAGTTGAAGATGGAGTTGGATTTGGAGTTGGAAAGATAGCGCACTCTCACTCCTCTTTATTTGTTTAATTTTGTTGTTGGCTGGAATATTTTGGGTTTGGGTGGTCTGACTATATAAATACATATGTATACATAATACATGCATAATATGTATGTATTTGTATGTTGTACATATTAGTGTGTCTATTTTGGTTTTTGCACTATATATATTTTATGGGCAGCATGAATGTAGAGCAGCAGGGATGAGAGGCAGGATGAGCTGCGTTGAGTTGAGTTGAGTTGAACTGAGATGAGAGAGAAAACGACTAGTAACGATATAGAAATATGAAGTGAAACTCCAACTGAAACTTCAGCTAGACATTATATGTTGTAAATTGTAAATGGCAGAGAGAAGAGAGAGAGAGAGAGAGGAAAGGCTGGAGAAGAAGAAAACATGGCATAATATTCACTTTCTCTCCTCTTGTGTGCAAACACTCTGAACTTGTACATGAGCCGTTTTATTATACATATAATATGTAGATTAACATCCAACAACAAGGAGCAGCAAAACTGGAGAACTGGAACTCAAACTGGCACTGGAACTGTAACTAGAGCACACAGATATTATAAAATATGTGCACAGGGCGTGTTCTATAAAAGTTGACGGTCAGCTTGCTTTTTCCAATGCTTTCCCGTTCTCTCTGTTCAACGCCAAAAAACCTGAATTTAATGCCAATTTATTTTTAAATAAATGAAAATTTTTCGGTAACCTTCTACATTTAGATATTAAAACTATCAGTTACCTTTAATTAACAAAATAAATGACTTCTTGAATTAAACCTCATATTGACCACCAATCAATTAAACCACCATTTTGAACTTTAGTTCTTTGATATTGTCATTTTCAAAAAAAGAAAATTTGTTGTAAGATAAAACCAAAATTTCATAACGAATGCCCTGTACTTGTGGTACATAAGTATAACGACGTGATATAGTGCCATATGTTAAACTGCATTTTGAACATATAAATATGTAGTATGCCCTCTCATGCGTTGTTGCTTCCTCAAAGTTGAAGTTGGAGAGTCGGGAGGATGCTGATGATGATGATGATGGCGATCCGGTGGGAATATCCTTGAAAACTCATAGAAAGACACATAGAACCATAGAGAGCCGAAACCAAAGAAAGATCATACATACATACATGCATACATACTACATATGTATAATGTACAATGTACATACATGTATAATAAGTGAAACGTGGAAACATGTGCATATCTATGTATGTATAAACGTACAAAAGTAAAGTATTCAAAGTCTGTCTCTGTCCGTAGTTTTGTTGTACTTGGTTGTGAATGCCCCGAGCAGCTTTTCATGCTCAGTCTATGCATGTAACTATGTTTGCGTGTATTTTAGCTCCTACTATTTTCCCTTTACTTTCTCTCTCTCTCTCTCTCTCTACCTTTAACTCATGTGAATTCACAGTGACGCGGAGGAGCAAAGGAACAAAGATATTGGTATGTGTGCTATGTATGTTATTATTATTATTATTACTATTACGGGAACTGACTCTGACGGTGGTTATGGTACTGGTTCTGGTTCTGACTAGGGCTCTTCTGCACGCACAGGGCCTTCTTTACTTTTATTTTCATCATCATTATACACCAACATCATATTCTTCTTCCTCTTCATATTTTCTCCTTGTGTTCTTTTCCTTCCTGCTCTCTCTCTCTCTCTCTTTCTCTCTTCACTCGAGCCTCTTCTCAAGGCCCTCCAAGCAGGCTCAGGAAACGAAACGAAACGAAACGAAGCAACCATCCATCTCCTCACATGTCAATCACTTGTACTTACATCCTACAACATCCACATTTCCTTCCCACACTACCTATGCATGTGTATTCTTTTTTGAAAACGTAAAATATTGTACAACATCAACTCTCAACTTGAAAGCCGACCGAGATATATGTATGTATGTAGATTGTAGATGAATGAAAAGAGGGGAAGGTAAACAAGCCCTTACGCTTGTGTAAGACACAAGGGAGCAGAGCTAGGTAAATACATACATACGTACGTTTGTACATAATAATATTTAAAATATAAGCTTCAAAAAGCTATTAAATTATAGAGGGCAGATCCAAGAAAAGTTCCTCCCACCGTTCCCCAAAACTAATCAACTGCTTCTCTGGTTATCATCATCCAGCTTCCCTGAAAATTTCCTAGAGACATCTCAAATTTCTCAAACCGTTTGGGAGCTTTTCCGTTATGAAGGAATAGCAGGCTCCAGATATGTATGTGGAGTTTATAGAGGGTAGAGCAATGGTGAGTGGTGAGTGATGAAAGGTGGAGTGCATATTGTTTTTCACAAGGGCACTTTCCTCAAAACGAGCGTTATTGCTCCCGCATTTTTATCATGAGGGGAAAGGAAAACATGACGGCCAGACCCCTATTGTTTCTATTATTTTATAGCCACCTCTTGTTTTTTTTTTAACTCTCGACAGATTGTTCTTCACTAAAAGTGAAAGTGAAGAGATCCAAGTATGTACAAAAATACAAAATACATATGTACTTGACAAAGCACAGGTGCATTTGAGAAGGGAGATTTCACCTTTTTTTAATGAAAATTAATGGAGATTCAGTGAATTATGGGAAACATCTCGCTTTTGATCCTTAGCAACAAAATAGTATATAGGGAAAAGAATACAGTTACAAAAACCATTAGAATTAATAATCTGAATCCTACATTACTTTATATTACACAAAAAACACAGGCGAGAAAGACAGGTACAAGGTACAAGGGAAAATGAGCAAAGGGGATTCATTTTGTGAGTGATTAGTGTTCTAAAAATGATCCGCCATAGAAAAAAAGCAAGAAACAGGAGTAAGCCCGGGAGAACGGATAAAGTAGAAAGTCGAGGAGCAAAATACAATAATATACGCAAGAATTTCAGCTAGAGACAAAAAATCTCCCATTACACCTTTGACGCAGACTACCTACATAAATACATAATATACATAGTACATTGTACATGATATATAACGGCTTAGCGTGAACATGGAGGAGGATAGAGAGATAGAAATAGATAAGCATATCTTCCCTACAGTACATAAATAAATACGATCCAACTTCCTCAGCTTTTTTCACTTCCAGTCGTCGTTTCCTCCAGTTTTGTGCCGACTATCGACTTGGATTTTATATGTATAATAGCAGTACAATCCACATGTATGTACAGTACATTCTACATGTACTACACGAGTTTGTTTCGGTATGTTGTACGTTGTATACATATTAGTAGAAGCAAAACTGCTTTGTTTCTCCGAGCAGAAAAGCAAAGGTAATGAAGGAAATATGATAGAAGGCGAGAGAGAGAGAGAGAAAGATAAGAAGAGGACAGAGGCTGGAGAATAAGAGGAGAAATTTTATCCCTGGAGAACTTCCATCTTCTATAATCTTCTTGTACACACTTTCGCTCTATCTCCTCAGTATTGTTATACTGAAGATTCATCGTCAGCATCCGAATTCCACCCTGAATCCGACGCTCTTCCTCTTTCTCCCAGCTTGCCTGTTTGTTTCCCAGAAAAAAGTATTCGTACATTTTTGATGAAATGAAACCAGTGGATGTGGAATCATTAGAAATTTTTTCTATGGTGTATATTGTGTTATATTATATTATACACACTGTATTGCCTTTGTATTATAAAAGAAAAAAAATCCCTCTTTTCCACTTTCATATAGATACATACATGCGTGCAAAAAATATGTCGAACACTAAAATACAATAATCCACTTGTGTTTATGTTTGTTCATCTTCCTTCGAATTCTGCTCTTCCCCTTGACTACCGTCACTCCCCCATTAGTCAACGTCAAATAAAAAGATTTTCCATTAAACCGGTTGGAATATGGAGCAGCAGAGCTTACGCAATAAAAAATAGAATAATTAATGCAGCAACCCATCAAACTTGAACCAATCAATTTCATTGGATTTCGATTGACCCACAAATACAAACACAAATACAAATGCTAGGAAAAGACGATCGTTGAACTTAAACTTACATTGTGTGTGCGGTTTACGTTGTGCGTCTAAAGTTGACATTTGTCCCAATATTCTACATCGTGTTTATGTATACACAAGTAAGAACGCCCATCATATGACGGAATGAGAATGAGAATGGTAAAAATTCGTATGCAATATGTAAGTTTTACAGATGCATTTCGCGTCCCCTCCATTTCCCAATATAAATCGAGGCCCCCCGTTTCCCGTTTCAATTAAGGCCCCCCTGTTTCCCTAAATTTCTAGGTTACATGTTTTCCTGCATATCTCCGCCCCAGTTTACCATTTCTCCATTAATTGCGGCTATTTGCCCAAACCCGTGTTATCGGATAGGGATTTTATTAAAGTGGATGGATAGCGCGTAAGTGCTACGCAGCCCTTTCACTTTTGGTCGATAGTGTGAGTGCGAGTAAAATGGCAATAACTATTAAAAATTCATTAAGATCACACAATGATTCATGAGGGGGAAAATGAGTTAGTGTCAATTAATATTTTGCTGTGCACAAACACTTGCTATATATAATATATATGATACACTGATAAGACACCCATCTATACATAGTTTGTTATGCCTGTATTTACGCATGGTACAATAACACATATTACCTAGTAGCTATTTACATGCGATATCACATTAATAGGCAGTACGTCCAATACATAAAGCCAAAAGGAAAGTAAGTACTGCATAAAATATGGATGTGTAGTACTTATTCCGGCTGTTTTCATTGATTTCCCCAAAATTTTATCGGTGTTCTAAGCGAGCCACAAACTTACATACATTACACACGTACAAGTAAACACAGGTGGAAGGCGGCCAATGTGAAATAGCTGCAACTGTATGTATAATGTATATACAATATACATAGTATACATGTGTATCTACTATTTGTTTTATGGAATCAATTGGACAAACAGTACCTACGCATATACCTATATGATGATGTTAAACAAAATGATGTCTCCAACATTCCCTTTTTCTTTTCTTGAGGTTACCTATTATTCATTGTATGAAACACATGTATAAAGTATACATGTATGATGTATGTAAGTGTGTATAATACACCACCTTCAAATTTGGTACTGAATCGTATCGCCAGCAAATTGGAGTTGATTCTCGAGTCGGGTTTGACGTCAAAGTCCCCGTTAAAGTTGAAGGCTGTCGTTGAAATGGAGAAGAGGAAGGAGTCTGTCGATGAATAAAATATAATGATGCCCAGTGACACTTTGAAAAATAAACACAAGTAAAATGTATAAATGGAGAAAAGAACATTTTATTTGTTTCTCTCCCTTTGTGTGGACAAAAACTCAATGCATAGATACATGTGTAATACACATTATACGTTATACACATACAGTATGCACTATAAACAGCAGGGTATCTTTAGATGACGCCAGAAAATGAACTTTGTAAAAAATGTAAAGCCTCAAATCGTTCATTTTGGTAGGAAGGAAAATTTGGTTTCCTTTTCCAACTCTTAGAGATTCAAAAACCGGACTTTTGACAAATTTCTGTCATTTTTTGGAGCAAAATCAATGTCGTATAAAAATGTCTAAGGCTTTAATTTGGCATGTTTTACAAAGTCTGTTTTCGGGAATCATCCAAGGCACATGCAAATAATAAAACAGGGAATTGAATAGGAATGGGAATTAAAAGGCTTTTAAGCATTCCCATTCTCTTCTTGGTCGTGACGGTAAAGCTGCTGCTGCTGTTATTGATGATGATCGGAACCACGTCAATATGTCACATACTATGTAAAAATAATATGTATACATTATACATACATGTATCAAGTATTGCCTGTATAGTAAGTGCGTGAGCCGACGGTAAACTTCTTGTCAAAGGATGAGCAATGAGCACTGGAGAAAGAGGGCGGAAAATGGGAGCCTTTTCACCTTTTCTCGGGTATAAAATGTACATATACACACCCACACTGTATAGTATACTGTATAACCATACGGGGAAAAGATAGAATTGAATAGACACAGCCGAATTGGGAAATGGGAACTAGGTATGTCAATTTGATATTGGACGTAAAGTCTAAACTACATACACACCGTACCGTATGTGCTTTACTAGTTACCTCATAGTTCAAACCTTCCAAGTAGTGAATCTCTAGGCATAAAAATGAAATGCTGTGAATTTCTGGTGCAGAATTTGATAATATGCAACGCATACATTGTAAAATATGCTGATGTCGATCCCGATAATTTTTTCCCGACATTATTTTAAACTACTTTGTACTACATAATAATGCTATGTTTGATGACATGGATGGACTTTACATTTTCTCACATTTTCGACTACCCCTGCCAACTGGTTTCGAAAAGTGGGGTAGTGCCTCAAGATTTACAATTTACAAACAAGATGGGAAAAGCAATTCAAAAACTAGAGTTCAAGATAGTTTATAGTGGACAAAAAAAGGTCAGCAAGTCGAAAAATTGAAAACGAGCTTATCACCATGACAATCAGAGGAAATAAAATTCTTCCAACGTCTGTAGATTTCATGTGAAAAAGAAGAAATTGACAGCATAGCCCGTTTCACAGTTTATCGGTATTTTGGCCGTGCAAGTGAACTGGAAGAAAAACGTCAGAGAAACATACATACGTATGCATGTATGCATGTATGTATTATAAGAAAACTGTACAAGAGTACTCGTGACCATTCTAAATAACTTATAATATCATACGTACGTACGTTACATGTACATTATACGTATGTATAAGTTGGGAAGTTTGTTTGGTTATCTGTATGTACCTACGTATGCATGTAAAGAGTTGGGAAATATTACATTTTATTATAGATATTGTGTAAGCCCGTCTCTATCAAGTTGACTGTGCATGTTTGCCACTGACATTGGCATAATCTACACATGTCCACTGCTCCGTTTCATACAGCATTACCAAGTCCCCAACCAAGTCAACTACACTCGCCTCTGTCTCTGTTCAACGGATCGTCATATGGAGAAAGAGAGAGAGAGAGCCCTTGTTTGAGCAGTCGGAAACATTTGGAACCGTCGGAGAGTTGATAAATATAGTCCAATGTCAAGTATATCTGACAGGATAAGTTCCCAATTTTCCATCAATGTGTGCCTTCACATTTTGGGGAATTGATTATTGGATATTTGGAGCATTTCCCTCAAGACCAAAAATGAAAGAAGGAATGAAGGAACGCGAGTGTTGTTTTCCAATGCCACTCGTTTCCCTTCTCTTTCCCTCTTGCCATTTCATTTTTTCAGCATATCTAGATATTTTCGTAGCCTATTTTTTTATTCCATTTCCAACTTTGGCTTTCCTAACTTTTGGTCAAAGTATAAATTATATACATAAAGGGAGAAATGCAGACATATTATAATGGTTGTGAACCGAATTTTTTCCCGCTTTCTACAACTAATATCCATGTAAAAAAAGTCGGAAAATTTATTCAGAGAGGAGAATTTTAAAGTCTTTACCATGTTTTTTTCAAAATCCCTTGATATTTTAGCATTCAATCAAGAGGTGGGAATTTAAAAGTCTAATTGACTGAAACAAGAAACTGGAGTCCCAAAGGGAATATTTGAATAAATTTTTTCGATGCCGAACCTGCTCATTAAAATACATTTTTGTGAAGCAACTTTTCATATAGACACGGTGTCTAGTGTCTAGTCTACTATGTATGTATTTTGCTGTAAAAATGCTCATGTGGACATAAGAACATGCACATAAATTGTGACAGCCCATTGTATATGTAAGTAGGCACACAACCGATGTTTACTACATATCATCATACGTTTGATGTGCTGGCTGTTATGTGATGTGATTACGAAATAATTACCTCCGATAATTATAGATAATTGACTGAATGGCTCCATTGTGGAATTCTATCTATCTCATCCCCTTTTCTCCACACATGAAACATCCGTGCATGTAGGGAAAACGCACGTTTCTTTCTAGGTCCCATGAATTTACCTCAGCTGGGTTTGGTTAGGCGGTGAAGCAATTAGTTGGCTAGTTTTGGTACCAGCTCTAATCATGCTTCCACATAAGCCTCAGCTCCAGCTGGAGGTGTGTAAATGTAGTATGTACATGTGCAGCTTTAATACATACATAGACGGGTCTTCTCGCATTCACTGTCTGTGCAAAATGCAAAATATTATGTAAAACTTGGATAGAACCTTAACGAGGAAAGTACAACCAACAGCTCTGAATATTGAGCTTGTTTGTAGTATCAAAGGTCGACCTTCTGCCTCTATATGTATGCACTGATCAACATGCCGTCGTTATATTAGTATTATACCAGAATCGTCCTGTCAAAATTAAAGATGATACTTTCAACAACACGTTATTTATCTGTTTTCGCAAATCCTGGGGAAAGCACCTCACCTCTCTTACAATAGTTTGTTGGTTTTTACGAAAGTCTGATGTTGAGAAGCAGAAAAGACGCAATGAATGCCTTTAATCAAAGTAAATTTAACACGGAAGTCGTCCCGTATACATATAGTAATAAAACAATAATAATAACAATCGCCCTGCTTTTAGGTACTTGTTGTACTCGCAACTTGTTTCTCTTCCCCATTTTCGTTGTCATTTCCTTCTTTGTCCGCAATAAAGAGGAGGCCAACAAATAACAATGGCCAAAATAATAAGAAAAATAGCCATACAGTCGTAACTTTAAGCTGGTACACTGTCTATGTACTCCTTTTTTTAGTTCTCTTCTCTATCCTTGTTCAAATGCAAAGGAACGGAGAATGGAGAGAGAAGCCTCATAGAAAAAATACACAAGGTACTTATTTACTCGTTCCACTCTGGTTTTCAAAGCAATAAAAAGAAAAAAGAATAAAAAACAAAAAGTTTTCCACTTGTTAGGTCTCTGGTACTTTCTCTTTCTCTCTCTCTCTCTCTCTCTCTATTCCTTTCTTAGTTTCTCCAGCATTCTCTTTTCTTGCTTTCTCCATCTTACTGGGCCTCTTCTCGTCCAGGACTCTCCCAACAACAGAAATAAAACGGAGAGAAAACATGACTGAGCTGAATTTGGATGGGGGTGAGAGAAAGAGAGAGCGGGAAAAAACTTTATTTAGCACACCAACACCAACAGGCCGACCATTTCTACGGGTAAAAGTCTCGTCCAGAGAGAAATGATTGTATGTATGTATGTATGTTGTATGCATGTTGATCGTGTGAAGAATACGTAGGCGGCCGAGAAAAAACTTTCCCTCACTTATCGTAATAATTAATAAACGTCTTTTCAAGCACTACACAAATGTGCTGTGCAATATGGAAAACGTACCCTGCATTCATAAACCCAGTTTTTTTCCCTCGTCTTCCTGTTTGTACTTTTATACAAATAAACGTATGTTAGAAGAGAGAGAGAGGCACTCCAGTAAAATTTAATACATTTTGAAACGAACTTGAAATGGGCTTATGAACTCCATGAAAAAGTCCGTGACCATTTGTCTCCTAGGCCAGGAATTAATATGAAGCTTTGCATTTTATTCCTTTTTCATTTCCATAAAGTCGTTGTCTACTTACTACTTACATATATACTTGAACTCGCGCGCTCTTCATTTCCTCCGTTTTTTTTAGTTTTTTTCTACACGATTCAATGCCATGTGACGGGTTATTATGTAACTAGGGCAGGGTATTACATTACTACAATAATTATTAATGTAAATTAAGATGCAGTGTATTCAATATTATATGTACAATGTACAGGGTCCTCCAGAAAGAACTGCATAAGTGGAAACTTTCCACTTGGGAACATTTCCCTTATGTACATACGTTTACTCGATGACTTTTTGTTTATGCATAATCAAGAAGTCATCGAGTAAACGTATGTACATAAGGGAAATATTCCCAAGCGGAAAGTTTCAACTTATGCAGTTCTTTCTGGAGGACCCTGTA
>JAQIVE010003797.1:0-15853 GCA_034698285.1 Sminthurinus bimaculatus | reverse complement strand
ATTCTATTACATGTACATACTTTCTATGGTCAAAAACTCAAATAGTAGCACAGTCCCACTATTTGGAACAATACGGTGTACATATATGGTGAATATGTTAGAAAAGTGCCATATCTTTCTGGTTCCATAGCATATCGCACCAAATATATGTTTTCTTGTGTAAACATATAAGTATATAGCGTTGACTGTACAAATAGACTAATCTTGTTGATAAATAAGTTGCATTATTTGCTTGTCCATAACGGATAATGCAGTCGTTAGCTCCTTTATATTCCATGCTTATCCGATATATGCATGGAAATCGAAACTATGTATTTTACACAGTGCTGCAAGTTTTATGCACACAAAGCTTTCGAGTTTTTTCTAAAACACATTCTGTCTTCTGCCTACTCTCTGCTCAGCTCACAGTCAGTCGATGGATTTAGGCAAGCTCAGCACAGCACCCAGTTATTTATATCAGCCTTGTTCGTGCGAACACAGCATTCCAGTTTTGTGCTTCTATATTTGTTTCATGTCTGTACTGAAAGAAAACGGCTGTAGCGGTTTGTAATTTTTTGTCCTAAATCTCCTTCATATATATGTGCAAAATATAAGCCACATTCGTTATTTACCTCATTATATTTCCCGGGACATTGTCTTTTTACTATCTAAACGTAAGTTTTATTTTCGTTTCTGTACCCACCTTTGACTAAGGCAAAACTATTTAAATAAGAAGCGTTTTTTATTTGCTGTAAAACGTAAAAAGATTGAAAAAGATTTGGTTTTTATTCTCTTGATGTGTTATAGGAAAAGGTTGTGTTTCAAAAATTCCAAATGGAGGTGCAATCAAAGTCAAAACTAAATTCAAAATCGAATCCAAAAAGTCACCGGTGTGAATATTGCAACAAAACCTTGGCCAACAAACAGAGTCTAAAAAATCACAAAACAATTCATACGGGCCAAAAACCCTTTAACTGTACTTTCTGCGACTTTTCCGCCACTGCAAAGAGCGGTCTTGAATACCACATTAGAACCGCCCACACCAAGGAAAGGCCGTTCAAGTGCCTCCATCCAAACTGCCAGTTGGCCTTTCTTCAAAAGTGTGAATTGGAACGTCATCAAATTGTCCATCGTAAAGATGACGAGAGTCTGCCCAAATTTCAGTGCCCTGAGCCCAACTGCTCCTACAAAACGATCCACAAGTCATCCATTGGTCCACATTTGAGAACTCACTCGAACCTCAAGCCATTTCCTTGCAGCCTTTGCCCCTATCGAGCTAAATCGAGAGGGGATTTGAACATCCATAACAACAATATCCATTCTCCGGAAAGAAAGTTCAAATGTCCACAGCCCGGCTGTAATTATTCGTTTAAACGGAATGGAAAATTATCTCGTCATATGACTGTTCACACGGGCGAACGGCCGCACGCTTGCTCATTTCAAGATTGTAGTCACAAAAGCAAGACAAAGTCCGATTTAAGGAGACATGAAAGATGCCATCGGGGAGAGAAGCCCTTCAAGTGCTCACTTTGTCCATATTCCTGCAATTCAAGCTGTCAACTTGTGGCCCATACTAGAGTTCACACGGGTGAGACTCCCTACTCCTGTCATATTTGCTCCTACCGGGCAAGATGCACGAGCACGTTGACCACACATGTCAAGGGTGTCCACTCGGGCAAGAAAAAATGGGTGAGGAACAAGGTCAAAGTAGAAAAGGTGTCACAAGTTCGAAAATCTTTGCTCAAATGTAGAGTCTTATCCTGTACCTATTCAACAATGGAGGACTCCAGCTTGGCTCTTCACTTTAATGCCGCTCACAATTTACCAAAGGTCGTTTTGGAGTAGAAGTTAACTCTTCTTTTTCGTGGGAAAGGACCCCACCGCGTAAGAAAAGTATCATTTGCAACGTGTTTGCACACGGGGATCTCTTTGGTGTTAATAGAAAGGTTGTAGACCGTCATCATTCAGGGCCACTTTCTTTTGACCATCTTGGAATAACAAGCCTAGTTTAGGAGCTGTGAATTTGTCCGAATTATCCTGAAAATAGCGCCAATCGACGCAGAGGTCGGTCGCAAAGGGGCAAGTACCCCAAAATTTCAAAATTTCGAAAACTTTCTTTTCAAAAGTTGTCAGAAAACCGGCGAATTAATTTATTCCGGGTTTTCCGGTCCAAACTTCTGACTTTGAAAAATTGGGATTTCTGATAGGTAAAGAAATTGGGCCCCCGTTGACTGAGAAGAAATTTTCAAAGTCGGAATTTCGGACCGAAAAAACCGGAATAAATTAATTCGCCGGTTTTTTGACAATTTTTGATAAGGAAGTTTTCGAAATTTTGAAATTTTGGGGTACTTGCCCCTTTGCGACCGACCTCTGCATCGATTGGTGCTGTTTCCAGGATAATTTGGAATTCGCCCCCGAACTAGGCTTGTTATTCCAAGGTGGTCAAAAAAAGTGGCCCTGAAAAATGACGATCTACAACTTTTCTATTGACACCAAAGAGATCCCCGTGTGCAAACACGTTGCAAATGATAATTTTCTTACGCGGTAGGGTCCTTTCCTTGCGATTATACGTTTTGTACGCTAGAACCACTTTTGGATTAAATAAGAACAAAATCGTTGAACAATTTAAAAGTAAAGTCCGTAGGAATGCTCTTTTTTCTGTCGTACCTTAACATTTGTTGGTATACTAACAACAACAAACGCAATATCTCCAGCATGTATAGTGAGTATTTATAAAATCAGGCATCAAATAGTAATATTATTTGAAAAGTAACAAAATTAAGTAATTTTGTTCTGCATCCATTTCATTGCCAGGGATATGATGATTAAGGTTTTTGAAGGGTCTTTTTTCTTGGAATGAAACTACAAACTCCAAAGAAAGCTTGAGGATTGTCTTGCTATGCAAACCCATTTCAAACTCTCTTACAGCGTTTTTGCTCTCGGTGATGTTGTAGAGGCCTTGTATAAGCAAGCGGCGTCGAACTGATACAAGTTGGTCCTGCTAGTCACTTATTTTGTTGTTTTTGACCGGACAAAGATAAAATAGATCAGAGACTGTTCACCGTCAAGTCAAGCAGCTTTAATTGAAATCAAATAGTAAATGTACGAGTGATTTCACCTTCACTCAAAGAGTAAGTCACTCACTGACAGTTGAAACACAAGGTAGGTATGGAAAAATGACTCACTTCACCCTCCGTTTCACCTGTATGCCCATGTTTCATGAACAAGTTACACTCTGCCCAAGTATGTAGGATCAAAGAAAAAATGCACTAAAGAAGGACTAAAGGTTACGCCCTCGGCTTTGCCTTGAACCTGTAAAGCTAAAAATTGCTCACTTGTCTTCTATTGCACAATTCTGTATAGATATATCTACGATTCAAAGGTACATAGTACATACAATAGTAAATACAAGTACAACTATTGCTCCTAGTGAAAAATGTAAAGGTGACAAATGGCTTTTCCCCCATGCGCTGAATCAAGTAAATAATACTCGGCCGAAGTAAAGATGAGAGGACATTAGGGGAAAAGAATGAAAAAAAAGACTCAAGGTCATGTCCTCAGTTTTACCTTGAATTACATACGAAGGAACAATAAACGAGTTTGTGCATAGAAATTAAAACTATTGTACGTATGCACTATGCATGTACCGATACTTGAGTTATATACATACAAAAAATTGGAAGTCAAAAGGTCACATTCGTCTTCTACCTGCAGTCCGCTCATTGTTAGTCCATGGGTTTAGGCAAATTCAGCGCTCAGTTACATTTATTTCAGTATTTCTATTCACATTTCTTCCAGAGTGGAACAAAAAGGGACAAATTGTTAGTATATTTTGTTTTCAATCTCTTACCTAAATAAAACCAAAGCCGTTTAATATATTTTGACACGTACATATATCTGTTGTTTTTGTAGAAACGTAAGTTTTATTTTAATTTTAACACCCACATTTTGTTCACGACATATTTATTTATCCTCTGTTAAAAAGAATTTATTTCTAATCTCTGGTTGATTTATAGGAAAAGGTTGCACTTAAAATATTTCAAATGGAGATGCAATCAAAGTCAAAATCACATCCAAAGCCAGGTAGCCAACTGTGTGAATATTGCAACAAAACCTTGGCCAACAAACAGAGCCTAAAATTCCACAAAACGATTCATACGGGTCAAAAACCCTTCAAATGTACTTTTTGTGATGTCTCCGTCAATACAAAAGACCGCCTCGAATACCACATTAGAACCGCCCACACCAAGGAAAGGCCGTTCAAGTGCCCCCATCCAAACTGCCAGTTAGCCTTTCTTCAAAAGTTGGAATGGGACCGTCATCAAATTGTCCATCGTAAAAATGACGAAAGTCTGCCCAAATTTCAGTGCCCGGAGCCCAACTGCTCCTTCAAAACGATCCACAAGTCATCCATTGCTCAACATTTGAGAAGTCATTCGAACCTCAAGCCATTTCCTTGCAGCCTTTGCCCCTATCGAGCTAAATCAAAAGGGGATCTGAAAATTCATCACGACAATGTTCATTCCACGGAGAAAAAATTCAAATGTCCTCAGCCCGGCTGTAATTATTCGTTTAAACGGATGCAAAAATTATCTCGTCACATGAACGTTCACACGGATGATCGGCCATTTCCTTGTTTCCTCGCAGAATGCAACTACAGAAGCAAGTCAAAGTATGATTTACAAAGGCATGAGAGACGACATCGGGGAGAGAAGCCATTCAAGTGCTCTCTTTGTCCATATTCCTGCAATTCAAGCTGCCAACTTGTGTCCCATTCTCGAGTTCACACGGGCGAGACTCCCTATCCTTGCCAAGTTTGTCCATACCGTGCAAAAAGTACCAGCACGTTGTCCACACACGTCAAGACGGTCCACTCGGGCAAGAAAAAATGGGCCAGGAAAAAGGTCAAAGAGGAAAAGGTGTCACAAGTCCGAGGATCTTTGCTCAAGTGTAGAGTTTCGTCTTGTACATATTCAACAGGGGAAGATTCCAGCTTGGCCGTTCACTTCAACGCCACTCACAATTTGCCAAGAGTCGTCTTGCTGTCTACTTAAAAAGTTTTGTGTTTTTTGTGTAAACTATGCACGTTTTGGAAATCGTTGGATGATTGAAGTACTTTTTGATGTAAACGCTATTTTTATAAAGTATATCATTTTTATATAATGTTTAAAAGCTAAACTGTCTATTTTAAGGGATTTTGGTATCGAAAAAAAGTTTTTTTGCACGCTTGGCTTTGTTTTTGCTACCTGCGTATTTTGACCTACAAAATACAGTATTTTGAAATTTTAAAACAACCACTAGTGAAATTTTTGTGTTTTACATGGGAAAACACGAGTTAGATTTCAGTAAATAAACCAACGGCAATATTTTAATAAATAAATCAAGATTCTAGGATTCATTTCCCGCTATTATTCAAAAATGATGTACAAGGCATACTTTGGACATGGGGCAGGTATTGTAAAAGCAAGTGGCGTCAAACTGCCACAATATTTTTAATGCATTTTTTTGTCCGAAAATTCCATTGCGCTAAAACTTCAGATCCAAAACGGCAATTTCGGCTTGTAGTTTGTAATGCATTTTGAAACGAATCTTCGTAATGAAACAGCTTCATGTTTTTTGATGACATTTTTGAAGAAAGCCCCCCAAAAAATGGAAATTGATATACCAAACAAACAATAATATTCTAAAAACAAGGGCACCTATTTAAATGATTTTTTGGACTCCGACTCTTTACCCGGGTAATTTTGATCCAATTCTAGTACAACATGTTAGGCAGGAGCGTCCTACAATACATATATGCCTACAATATCTCTACGGGTTTCATAAAATGCAGTTTCGAAAATTTTTTGAGAATAACTCTTTGAAATTTCGACGCCGCCTACTATATAAATCTCGAGCACCTTCCAACCTGTAAAGTTAGATATAGAGCGGCTCATGTATCGTGTCTGGAATGGGTACTCTCCGAAAATATTCGAACGAAGGAAAATTAAAATAGCAACAGTTTTTAGCCTGGATCTTCGACTTTTGACTTTTACAGCTTGTCCTTGACCTGGAAATTTTTTTCATGGAGTTTACTTTTTTACATGGTGATCACATAGACTGTGACGTCCGCCATCTTCTAAAATATTCCGATGTCACGCAGACTACTCGGTATATATGTAATAATTCATGCCCAGGTGTCGCAAAAAAGGGTCGCAGGTCGCAGCATTGTCAACAGTCAGGTCACTCTGTAATGTTAGTTTTCCAGCCACTGTTGGGGCGTCCAGTGTGATGCGCAGTCTTTGGCTTCAGCACTGCAGATACGGACAACCAAGTCGATCCTTGAAATAAAAGCGCTTCATCTGGTTTTTCACGGAGATTGCGGAGGGATTCTCCGAATTTTATAAATTCATCATGAATGAAGTCGCTGGCACGTAAAATTGGTTGATGGTGTATTAGTCAGGGCGCCGACTTAGGTCCACGAGGTCCATGGTGACCTTTTCCATCTCGGGGACCGTGATGCCCGCTAACAGGTCCAAATATACGGCCTTGTTCACTTATCTATGTTTCTTGCTTTGATTTTTGTGTCCTGCGTTTGGAGTCCTGAGTTACAATGTTGAAATTACAGTACTGTAGATGACCATTACAATGTGAGATAGTTTGAAAAAATGAATTTCGAAATGTTAATGATCACTAACTTGATGTTTTTTAAAAAACAGCAAAGCCTAATTTTACATTTTAGAATAATTTACCACATGAAATAAATTTAGCATGCTTACGTACTTCAAATAAAAAGTTTTTGTTGAGACCAAATATTCGAATTTCGAATAAGTTTATTGTTGTTTAGCTCATAGTGGTGACACAAAAAATTTTGACACTGAATTTAAAATATCGACCAGGTTTGGCGTAAGTATACCTAAAGAATGTCTGTGTTCTTTACACTTACTTGCAGGAACTGTAATACGATTATGGAATAGGTACAGACTGCCGACACCATCTACAATTTGACAAAAGAATTTCCTAGTTGCTTAGCTTTTATTAAATGAGTGCTGGTTTTAGCCAAAAAATTTGAATTGATTCACCAGAGTTGTGGATCAGATAAAAACTGTTCAATATAGAAAAGATACTAATGTTCGTATTCTTACAGTGGCAAAAAGGCTGTGATTCAGCTCGCACACTCCTCCGCAGCTTAATCCCATGTTGCGATTACAATTCAGTTCCAAAGATAACGTCGTAAGTCTGTCATGGCGGAGTTTTGCGGAATTTTTAGACTCATAAAACCATTCCTTGATGGCATCTCCAAACTAAATAATCAAGTAAAATATTTTACTGAATGTTCTGAAACAGGAAACAAATGATTTCTTAACATCTCCAGAGAAACTTCTTTAAATGCAAGCAAGTATCCCAAATCCCCAAACCTGTTTGTTTTTCACTCCCGCATAGAACATGGCGGCTGCATACGACACAAAACTTGCAATGCTTCGAAAGTGTAAGAAAGCTCGGTGGCCGCTCCGTAGAAAATCCACCTGCGTAAATATATCTAGTTTTAATATTATGTTCATCCATAAGCGTATAATAAATGCACACTACCCACAATGGACACTCAGCAAGTGTACAATTCGGATCGAAATGAAACTTGCACCATTTTGTAGATTTTGACCTCCTGAATTCAATGATGCAGGTCATTTTCCCGAATGCGCAACTTCAAATTATGAAATTATTAAAAAAATGCTTTTTCATTAAGAAATTGTAAAACTTCGACGCCGCTCAGACCTACTTCCCATTTTTTTGCCTCCGAATTTCAACCAAAATCAATTATACGGCTTTGTGTTAACAAAGGGAAAATGGCCTACACCATACGATCAGGCTCATCAAAATTACAAATCGGTGTACGTTTCATGCAAATATAAAATGTACACTTGCTGAGTGTCCATTGCCAGTAAATACAGCAACAACAAGTAAAGATGCACTTTAATTTCGTATCATAGTAGTCATTTGTTCTACCGGGATCCTCCAAATAAAATAGGGAATGTTTGCAAAGGCTGCCATGGAATTTCACCAAGAGGCTTGTTTTGGGAATCAGTTTTGGTCAATATTGCGTCCAAGGTCCGGAAGTAAGAGACTTGATCTAAATATTTGACGTAGGCTCCATCTTTGGACAAAGTTTTAAGCTAAGCAAAAATCCATTGCATAAAAATTTGGTCTAAATTTCAAAACTTATACCTGTATGGATTTACTTTATCGGCAGAAAAATTAGTTGCTGAATAATTTTTGACTCCTCACAAATTCCAGGTCTTGGGCTCCTAAAATATTTGGCAGACGACCGCGGCAAGTTTGAGTAGATTCTTTCAATTCCTTTGTCCAAACTGAAAAAACCGAAAAACGAAGACAATGGGATCACAGTTCAAAGAACTATTAGAAAAAAATCTCACCAAATTTGATGAACATTTGATGAGATTTGACAAGATTTACAATTTTTAATGAGATTTTAATCATATTTCATAAAAAATGTTGATAAAAAACGACAAATGTTTTTTCCAAGGGAAAAACATTGAAATAATATCCTGCTTTCTTCCTTTTTGAAAAACCATAATTTGTGGTTTTTTAATTAGACAAATTTATGAAATGTTTCGATTGAGTGTCTGCCTTTTACTGTCTTGGAAGGCTTTGTCTTGAGCGTCGGCATACGCCACGCAGAAAATAGAAACCACCAGGAAAACAAATGCGTGGATTTGAGTCATTTTCTTGACATGTTGACCCAGTCTCTCTTGACCCTTGGCCTTGATCATGAACCAAAGCTTGACGACATCAGGTCTAATTTAATTACAGTATTTTAGTAATTATTAGATTTTACGCCATATGTAGAAAAAAAACCATTTAACCAACATGAAATTAAAAATACTTAGCATTTAAAATGTAACAATATTGTAGTTTAATGCAATAGATAGGAAATATATCTGTGTTATGAATTTGTGTTCTACAAACTAATGATTTCAATTTCAAGATTAAATGAAAAAGGAAGAGGATTGAATTCTTCATGGAAAGTAATTACATAAAAGTATGTACACATATACAATGAAATGAGATAGCCAAGGATTCAATGTTTCATTTTTGGCGCCATTGTTCAGACTATCCCAGGCGCACTAAAAGTTCCAGAATCAAAGCGTCTTAAAATCATTTTTGTTCAAGTCGTAACTTTCAAGTGTACAATTCGTGTTTGTTCAAGTCGGGAGTCGGGCTCTACTTTGCATACATAATATATTATTCCATCATTTTAATTCCAAATCGAACCTTTACATTGAACTTTAGAGTAAAATTATTTAATTAATTGACAAATTTTGTCACACAGTTACGCTCATATCTCATTAAGTTGTTAGTTGTAAAGGCAATTATGCCTAATCAAGGCAAACAGGTTTCATGTAAGGAAACGAGTTTGAAAAGTGGACAAAGTTGTTTAATCGGCTTTCGTAATGGAATTAGGAGTGGTAAGATTTTAGTTTTATATTTCAAAAAGTGAACTGGCATATGGATGGTCTAATCAAGTACTAAACTATGCTTATCTAACATTCCAGATTAATTGATTTGAACATATTTGACTAGCTGTTTTCTTAATCGCGAAGAGTACCCTTTAGTTACCATGGTTACTCATTGTACTCTTCGCGAATAAGAAAACAGCTAGTCATTTATGCATTAGGCTTAAGTTAAGTGTTCTATAAATTGTACTAAACCATAATATAAATAAATATTATCGCAGGTAAGTAACATCAAACATCGGCAATAAGTAAATTAACTAGATTTCAAAGAGTATCATAAAAAATTAGATAAAATATTTTGATGCAAATAAACATACAGAAACTTTCATCTGTGTTCTACGTTTTGGTTACCCCATAACTAAATTCTGATACCCCAGTGTCTGTTTTGATGCACTCAATCGATTTTCTTTACGAAGGAACTTTTGCTAAATAAAACTCTCATTTTCTTCCATCCCATTTTTATATTGAATCAAGAATTTAATTTTCACAAAATATGTGAAAGTTAAATTTTATTTGACAATACAAGTACTTAATAAACTACTGTGGTGTTAAAGTACTTGAGTCAATCAACTACAATCTATATAAATATTTCTTTAAAATTCTGCTAAATTCCTTGCTTTTTATGACTTCAAACTCAATTAGCTGTTAGTTTATTTACTGCCGGTATCTTAAGTTACTTAACTACTATAATATTTGTTTTCAACAGATCAAGTTTTTTAAAAATCAAAAGGCGTTCCAGTGTATCAAATGGCAAAGTTCCCCTGATATGAAACTTGAGGTCTTCATATCAAGGTTAAGTTTGACATTGGATCGTGCAATCCTGGTTTTTGAACTTCGATTTTAGGAACTGGCGATTGTATGAACTGTTCATAAAGCTGACATAAAATTTGATGTCAAATTTTCTTTGGTGCAATTTCCAATGTTTGTGAATGGGGGACAGCTTTGACGTGCATACTGTATAGTAATTTTATTGCATATTATTTGTTTAATTAGGAATCAAATTTGAAGACCATCGACGTGTTCACCATGGCGCGCCACCATTACAGTGTCTATTTGTAAAGGGATGTGACCGAACTTTCAACATCAAGTGTATGTTTGTTTTTTGTTTATTTCTTGTTCAGTAATTCGTTAGAAATGTATAAACGTAAATATCGTGGTCTTTTATTGATTTCCCCGGCCAAAAATCCCGTCCAATAATTTTTTGAAATATTTTTGAACACAGTCGTGTAGACATGTCTACACGACTGTGTTCAAAAATATTATAAGCTTTGGTCGAATTTTTATAAATTGTCATGGTAATCTTGCCAAAAAAGTAATTCTCATCTAATCTGATGAAGATTTAATGTCATTTAATTAGATTTTATGAAATGGATCATGGTATGTAACTCCCGTTATTTTTATAATTGTTTTTAAAAATGTGTGCATTTAGATCAACTAGATGACCACATTAAGTACGACCATCGTGGCAAAGAAAGACCAAAACCTAAATTAAACATTGTCATATGTGAAAAAAGGAGCAATAAAACCAACAAACTTTGCATTGAATCGCTACCAAACGGAATTCGTAGAGGTATAATATAATGCAAGTCTAACCAAATGAATTAAAATCATAGCACAATAAATTGACTAAATGATTCATAGGCTAAAGGACTCCAAAAATAACCATTTTTCATGCATGTATTTTTTACTCCAAGAAGCTGCCTAGTATCTTCAATTCATTAGCTAGATGAGTTTAATAAAATTGTCGAGATAAATTTTTTGGCCTTGAACATTTTCAAATTTATGGATTTTTGAGGGTAATGATCACTGTCATTGGAAAATGTTTAGCCTTTGAATAACATTTGAATTTTTGGCACCCTATTACGTAAACGAGCCTTGTAACTCGAATTGTAGCCAAAAGGATTTGCTGGTCATTTTTGGAGCCCTCTCCCATATTTTGAAGGGATTTTCTAACAGTTTCATCTCATTTTTTACAGACAAACTTGATGCTCACAATCGTCGCCATCACGGGGCGGATGGGCTACCGTGTACTTTTGACCCTCCATGTGAAAAGACCTTTGCGGATCCAAGTAAGATCATTTGTATTCATAAAAAACACAACAACTATTATTTGGCAAAAATTCATCAAAGTTAATTGAGGATTATGTATGTAGAGTAAAGTAAAACAAAATTATAACATGGGTGGGAGCGAACACTACTACGGTTGTTTTTATTGTGGAAGCGTCCAAAATGTGAGGGAAATGTATGATTTTTGTAGCCCAGTATTTTAGGTCAGCCAAAATTGTTTCCCGGAATGGTTCTTGAATTTCACCGGAGCAAAAACTTTTCCCTGTCAAAAATACCCTTGTTCTCAACCATCTTTTATAAATTTTTTACTTAATGCTACAAACATATTGCTCAATCATAGAATACCCTTAGGAAAAAATCCTGTCAACAAATTTGATGAAATTTTTACACGATTTTGGTCAACAATCTCATCCCTTTATATCAACTTTCGTTAAGATGTTGATAAATTACAATGCAAATCTTACCAAAAATAATCCATCTTGTAAAATCTCATCAAATTTTTACGAGATTGGATAAGATACTTTTCTAAGGGTGGTCTCATTTATTTACATTGATAATGTTCTTAGTGGCCGTAAAAGACCATGTGCAGTCCGAGCATCTTCACCTGCAACTGGTATGTGGTGAGGTCAATCCAGACGGGGAAACAATATGCTCAACTGTATTTACTTATGAAAGTAAGTAAAATTTAATAGACGTAATATCCTTGCATATTTATTGAAAAAAATTTCCAGTGTCCAAGTTATTTCGATGCTCATTTTTTGACCTTTTGTATATTTTTGCTTATTAGTCTTATGTACGCTATTGTTCAGTATGCATGCCTTTTTATAAGCAAAAAACAATGCATGTATAAATAATTTATGTTTACGTAGAAGGATTGCGAGATCACAAAAGAGTTCAACATAAGCCTGGCCATTATGTGTGTCAAGATCAAGTGTGTGACGATGTGGAGCCGTTTGCTAATTTAGGTATGTTTTTTACGCTTTTAAAATTTTAATTCTATGTAGTAAGCGTGTCACATTTTCATAGCTGTCAGAATCCGTTTTTTAAATTGTAAAAAGTTGAAAAATTAGGGAATTGGAGTCCGAAATCCACCAAAAAATTTTTTGTCCCCAACCCATTCTTCCTAAATCCTGCTTTCTAATTTCTATACAAATACATCTTTGCTTTTGATCACGCTGGAAGATAACTCATGGTTTGAAAGATACAGATTTTGAAAAAGTACTCTGGAAAAGCGCCGCTGGACGCTCAAGTCCAGCGCAAAGAGCAACTTTCTCCAAGTTTCAAATTTTCGAAAACTTGGTTGTCAAAAGTTGTCACAAAACCGACGAAGTATTTCATGCATTTTTTTACGGTTCAAATTCCTGTGGTTGACTTTGAAAAATCCGGGCTCTAAGGGCTGAGCCTTCTAATATGCGTAATTTTCAAAGCCAAAATTACAAATCGTAAAATACTTACAAGTACTTTGTCTGTTCACGGACAACTATTGAAGGGTGAGTTTTCGAAATTCTTAAATTTTGGGAGTAGTTGCTCTTTTATACTCTTACTAGACGAGACCCGCCACCATGTGGCGGGATCAACTCTGTACGTGTGTATGTAAATTCAGTTGATACTTTTTCCAGGCTCCTAACGCCGTCTCAGTTCCAGCATCATTAAGTCAACAGCCTAATATTTACCCCTTTTACTTACAATTAAGGGCACATGACATTATGAAATTTCCCACCTTTTTCCTTGAGTCACGTGACATGAAAATTCGAATTACCCGCGCATTTCCCTTGAAACGACGCATATGGTTTTTCCACATGTAAGTATATACCCTACATGGATTTGTACCAGCGTGGGCACATGACCTTTCCCGGTATCTACCCTCAAAGGTCATCGGATGATCTCGGGGTCGCGGCTTTTATAGGGAAAGGGCATGTGTCCCAAACACTGGTGCTATTTATTTTTAATTCGGATAAATTTGGCGGACATACACACACACACAGACAGAATTGATGCTTTAGAGTAGAAAGAAGATTACGGTAAACTTGATGGGCGAATTTTACATAAGCAAAATTCTACTTATCTCGCCGCCAAGTTGAAGATCAAGTGCAATTTTCCGCAATTGCTCTGGTTGAATTTTACAATTTGTCTACCTATGTGTTCCTTTTTATTTTAAACATTCCCCATTTGTCTTCCCTTCTTTTTTTCTTCCTTTATATGTTGTTTTTCCTCCCCTCCCTTTTTTTCTGCTCCCTAATTTTTTCCGCCCAAATCCTGCTGCCTGGTTTTCTTGTTAGGGCAGATTTCGGACCCATGCTTAGAGCGTATTGTAACATGGTTATTAGAAAGGTTTTTTTAGTGTCTTTCCTTTAAAATGACGATTAACCTTAGGATTGGTGCATAATTTTTAACAAAATTTTAGCGTTTTTTAACATTTTTGGTATAAAAATTGCATTTTTTGATATTTTATGCAGCGGCCTTGTATCACCACCGCCATGTCCATCATACTGAACATAAATCCTGTCCGGACTGCGGAAAAACGTTGTATAAGTTGGATGTACTGCGCGTTCATCATCTCCTGGTCCACTTACTGCCAAAAGCTGCATTTTGCGTTATCTGCAAAACGAGATTGTATGACGATGAAGGATTTAATTTCCATTGGGAATCTATATTCCACTTGAAGAAACAGGCCAAGGCCATTGAGCAAAATCGATATTTTGAAGAGCAAGAACGAGCAACCCTAAACGAGTTGCATCAAGCAGCGACTACCCGATTCCCGCAGTATGCCGTTATTCATACAATTAGGTCTCATGTCAGTACCACTGCTACTTCCACAACAACCTCGAGTTCAGCTCCAGCTCAGCAGTCATCTAGCAGTCATCAAATGACTCTGCCATCTCTTGGATTCGATTTTGGTCAAGGTAACAGATTTAACTCGACTTATAGATAACTATACATAATTTTTTATAAACAGTAGATATAAATAAATATGTACCGCAAATTTCCAAATCGTACGGCAGCCGTGCTATTTGAATTTTTAGTCATAGAAAGTATGTACAATGTACATGCAATACAATCAAATGATAAAATCTATGGCATACCGTCAGTCACGGGAAACTAGCAGATAAGAGCCGATACAGGCTAAAAACAGCCGGCATGTTCTCGGCTAAAATTGAAGTTTTTACGCTAAAAACGGCCGGGAATCAAAAAATTGGATTTTGAGCGGCTAAAATAAGCCGTTTCCAGGCTAATTTCAACCGATTATGACTTTGACACGATGGTACGGCTTAAGTAGCAGAGGTAAAAGAAAATAGTTACCACTATACGAAAGCCCATGAAATTCTGAACAAACTCAATGAAGACAATTTTTTTATAATGGATGCTTTTTGAGCAGTCGTATGAAACAGCAACTAAAACTTGATTCAAACAGCGGGCAAATATAATCACGGCTAATAAAATCTGGTTGTCCGCTGATTTTAGCCGCCAACCGTATTATATTAGCCGGATGATTTATCGGCTGAATCAAGCCGGCAACCGCATGATTAAAGCTGGCATACCCGGCTATATGCAGCCTTTTCCACTCAAATTTAGTCGTAAATATCCAGCTAATTTTAGCCTGTTACGGCTTTTATCGGCTAGTTTCCCGCGACTGACCGTAGTATTCAAACAAGTCGCACTATGTACTATTTACAATACATTATATCATTTAAAGAGCTCCCCTTAGATAAAAACCTTGTCAAAAATTGGCAGTCTTGTCAAATCATAGCACGTTTTTTATGAGATTTGATAAGATTTTTCTCTAAGGGTTGTTTACATGATACTGATAAGTATAAATTAGATACTTTTGACCTTAAACCCGTAGAATCTTATTCAAATCAACATTTTTTTCTACTTTACTTTGACATAGACAAAGATGCTGTTATCGTGGATGAGCCTGTACCTGCATTGGGAAACGGAAGACTTGCTTTGGAATTTAGTCTGGATAATTTTGAATCCAAATATATGACATCATCGTCTCGATTTGGAACCATCAAGTTGAGCGGACAAGTTGCTCTGCACCGATATCATCCCATGCTTGGTGGTCCAAAACAATTCATCGACGTAGGGGATAAGGATAAAGGATTTGTAAGATTCCTCATCAAGGGCTCTTTTTCCGAGCGATCAAAGTAAGTTAATTTTGCTAATATACAGGGTGACACACAAGATACACAAGTTTTGATTTTTATCCTAATTAGAAACGAAAAGACTGAGATTTTTGAGATTATTTGTGCAGTATGATTGGCAAAATGAGACCCTGAGACTAGTATACCGGT
>JAQIVE010003796.1:0-15862 GCA_034698285.1 Sminthurinus bimaculatus | reverse complement strand
AAATTGCTAAAAGTTAAGTACAACGTTAGAAATAAGCTGGAAACCGTGAGTAGAATCGAATGAATTATCCTCTGTATATTCTATTTGACGTGGGTGTGTGTTTGTGAATGTGTGGCTCAGCGACGATTGCATTAGTCAGAAAAGAGAGAGAGAGAGAGAAAAAAAAGTTCTCCCTTTTCTTTCCCTGGACATTGGACATTGGATTGTCGCCGCGGACGAGGACGAGAACATTTGCCCAACACAATCTTTATGGATGGATGGCTAGTCAAGATTTTTTCTTTCTCCCACTTTTCCCATGCCCACATTATTCCGTTTTCTCCGCTTCTCCATCTTATGTTTGAAGAAGTGTATGTAGAACTAGAAAAGAAGAGAGAGAATATAGGAGGGAAAATCCAAGGTGCCACACACGGCTACGGCTACGAGTACGGCCAACGCTTTGACTATATGTATCACGAGAACGGCGACAGCGACAAACTTCTAGTTTCTTTATATGTTATGTATCCCTTTTCTTCTAATGAAAAAAGGCTTTTCTCTTTATTTCTCTCTCTCTCCTCAATTCCGACTCCGATTTTTCCTAGCGACTCACTCCTTCCACAAGACGAATCTCAACACAACAAGAAGTTGAACAAGTTTCAAGTCTAAGAGCAAGAGCAGGAGCAAGAGCACAGCCGAAACCAAAGCAAACCAAGTAAGTTTTGTATGCTCCACAGAGATATGCAGTGTAGTAAACATACATATAACCTACTGTTGTATAAAGAGGCTTCAACACAACAAACACACAGGCAGTCTGATCCAATATACATATAATAAATAAACATGTTATATTTTACGTGTGATTTGACTATAGTGATTTTCTCCAGTGTGTTTCTCTGCTTCTTCGTCACTCTCACTCTCACACTCACATCACATTTCAAGCCGTCCATCCATTTAAGTCGGCGTATACATTATTTTATTCTATTTTCCTCTTCACTACCTCTCCTCAATAGGGAAATTTCCTTCTATTGAATTGCAAAATTGAGTCCAACTCCCATTTTTCAATTCTCGAGTCCGATTCAAAGCAAAGATTTCTTTATTCACTTTGAAAACGGCCGAATTCAAGTCAATATTCAAGTCCAAGTCCAACTTTACATTTAGAATCAAGCTTTAATTTAAATTTTCTTCCGAGAAAAATTTCAACCACTTGAAAGAATTTTGCAACTTGACTGCAATTTTCATAAAAAATGGCCCGTTTCTATTGGCCCCATTCTAGACACCTTAACTTGTGAAATTTCAAAATGACCTTTAAATTGTACGCAAAGGGATTTTCACTCTATTATTGTGATTTCCGTGAATTTTTCTGCTGAAGTTTGAATGATTGCATGTGTATGTGTGTGTGTGTGTGTGTGGGCATTAAAGACGGAATTTACAGGGAAATGGTGTGTAAAAAATAGGAGAGGAGAGGAGGAAAGGAGGGCGAAAGAGATATCTGTAAGAACCTGTCTGTCAACATTATCAAAGTTGGAGTGTTAGTGTTATGCATCTTTGCATATGCATACATGTGTGTCTAAACACAAAAGTATAGGAAATGCTAGTGTACTTTTATAGAAGCATATAATACATGGGAAGTTGGAAAGACGGGAAAAATTGAAAGCACTCGCATAATGGATTTGACATCTGACCTCCTCCATGTAGTCAAGCCTATAAAGTCGACACTGATGTAACGAGATATAAAATATCGTCAAGGCGGAGTCTGAAAGGGTTGCCTTTGCTTTATGAACTTCAAGAGAAGAAGATGAAGAAGAGAACGGGGTACGGTACAAACTCTGCTCGGATTTTCATATCAAAGGGGTTGATTTCTATGTATGTATATTATATATGCCATAGCGGAATATGTACGCACGTGCTATTGTCCCGAGTGAGGGGAGGCTTCATATTCGTCCCCACACGCAAGTACATACGGGCATTTTTTATGCATTTGTAGATACATGTTGCACCAAGTTCATACGTACATACTCCCGACTTCATGAAATGGGGTGCAGATTGCAATTGCTGGATGCTCAATGTGTTTTACTACATGTAGGAAAACCTCAGTGGGAACATGAAGGGGAAATATGGGCAAAAATCAGGGAAATTGCCCACTTTTTTCACAGTAAAAAATTGAATATTTTCCGCATTCCAATATTCATGTGTATAATATTTCTGAATACTAGGCTTAAAGGCTTAAACAAATTCTTCTGTTCCTTAAACTCACACTTTTAATTACAAAGTGTACCGAAACAAACACAAACAAATGAAGGCGAAAAGTCTGCAGTGAATTGCAAGAAGCTAGGCTTAACTTTGAAACAGTTTGTGATGTGGAAAATCACCTACATGATTTATGTCCATATTTATACTCTTACATAATATTATCTCCCTTCCCTCTTCCTTCACTTGTTACACTTGATCTACACGGTTTATCCTTTGGTCAACCCCATTTTACTATACATATACTATACAGTGTTAGGTACGTATTATTCGTAGGTTCGTATTATTACGAATTACGATTCCGCGGATAAATCTTCATTTGATATAAAACTACATGAGAATTATTGGAAACTCAGCCATAAAATACAAAACACACACATATAAAACACATAAACCTTGTTTCCCTTTTTTCAATTTTTACCCTTTCGTCCATGTTAGAAGTATACTACGTACATTGTATACAATGTTATGGTGCTACCGGAAAATACATTACAACATTAACACTATGCACAATAGACACTGCGGCAAAACACAAACAAAACGGAACTCATATCAATATTTTTAATGCATCAACCTAATCAAAGCATAACAATATTAGTGTGTATAATTTTTTTATTTGGATACTATACTAGTTTATGACAATAAAGTTTATGAAATTGACTAATGAACAAATTGACCTTTGCACTACTATCACTACTATAGTACCACATGAACATGGGCAAATGCTAAAATTTGTACATAAAAAATGCCCGATTTACATTTAGACTATGGAAAATACACATAATCATGATGATTAACATGAATTATTTTTTTACTGTATTATAGTCAGTTATTCACGCCTCGAAAATATGTATGTACATACATTTACATTCTTTTATTTAGCTTCTAGAAAAAGTATTGTAGTATTTATATTTTGTACAGCAAATTATAATGTATCCTACAAAAATGTGTGTACACCAAAGGCTTGGATGCATACATGAATGAAACGTGGATGTGAATAAATTGAAAGTTGTTTAGTTTTGGGTGAGATAATTCACCGTAAATAATATGCATCGATGTATCCATCTCTATTTGGTTGTTATACTTAAATATGTATGCATCTATGTAGTGTATACCCTAGCGTATGAGCTTGTATCAATACGATTGTCGATAATATTTTGAACACTCATCCATGACTGTATATTCTGTATCTATGTAGTTAAAGTTATAGTAAAAGGGAAGAGTTGAAAGATTCCCACTCGTATCCATTCCACATTTAGGTATATTACATGGAATGAGAAAAGGAGTAAAAGCAGAATTGAATATCAGACAGATTATACATGCACAAAAATGGATACATGTACACATGTACATACGATTCAATTTTTCTGTGGAAAACCTACCCAATTCCGTATCGACTCGAGTGAGAGTTTCTCAATAGAAGGAAAAAAGAGTGGAGGGATCCCCTAATTTTTTAACAATTCTAACCCATTAGGGCCTCTTCTCTCTCTCTTCGCTCTGCTACAATATATATACTACTACTGCTGCTGCTGCTCTTTGGAGGGAACCCTTCTTCACACATTTTATCGTGTCTTCTCCACATATGTATATAATATGCATTTTTCATTTTTCTCTCTCTCTTTCCAGAATCCATAATCCGTCCTTCCCAATTCTCAATGAAATGGAATAATAATAATGTAAAATAAAATGAGAAATGAGGAAAACTCCAAGCTCAATGAATGAACGGATAGGTGAAGACTGAGACGGAACCAACAAGTTTAATTGTAAAACTAAACTGTAACATTCATTCTTATAGCCTCTTCTATCCTTTTTCGATCATCTTGTTAATAATACTTTTTTTATTTTCCCTAGACTGGGAAAATGGAAAAGATGGGAAACTTGGAAAAAGGGTAGATGTGAATCTAAATTCATTTGTACATGTTGTACACGTATTTATGTAGTATTTACCTTTCCGAGGAAATTATTCAACATTCAATATCTTTTTCTCCCCTTTCCTTCCTTTTTATCCAGGATCTATTTTCTATCCTTTTTTCAAATGCTCTTCAACCCTACCTTTATCTATGTATGTATGCAATATTGTGCAATGCATGCATGAATTTATGCTGTCTACATAAAATTTACAATTATTGACAATCCTGAAATCTGAAAAATGTGTGGAAAAATTTATTGCTTGATTGCATTCAATGTAATGTAATGCAATGCAATGCAATGCATCTCGCATCCTTTTCCTTGAATGTTTTTTTACTCCTTTTTCTCATCTCCGCAATATTCTCACTATTTCCCCCTTTTTTCATGTTTTGCTTTCGATCGTGGGATTCTCAATTCTCATCTTTGCATCTCTCATTTTCACTTGAGTTTTTTGCCTGAATTTCCAAAAATCCCCAAATTTCCCTGATTCAAGAACATGAGCATGAACATGCAGGAAAATGTAGAAAGAGTTCAGAGAGAGAATACATTATTTATTATTATTTTACAGAAAAAAGACGAGGGAAAGCTGCAATGCAATACTATGTGTGTATTGTAATTTACTTGTGTTTAAAAATTCACACACATCTTTACATTTGTGCCAACACAAAATAAGTACAAAATACTTGCTATAAATGACAAAAGGAGTAAAAAAACTAATGCGAGTGAAGTCGTTGCCACTCAATTTCAGGATAAAAAAGAATATTTCCCCTCAAATAAATGTATCTACACTTTTTTAACCTCACTTAACTGTGATGTGCATACAAAAAAATATATACACACATTTTCAACATGAACTTGAGAAGTATCACATTGTATCAGCAATGTATACATTAAATGTACCTTATTGCATTCTTTTCTATTCTAAACTTTGTAGAGTATAGAAGATTAAGTTTTAGTCTTTGACTATCCATATCCTTATCCACATTAGGAATTACCACGGATTTAATTCAGTCAAAATTATAATGTCCATGGAGGCGGTTAGTTAGATAGACGGATACCTAGTAAGTAAGTAAGTAGCAACCATCAGAATGATTTTTGTGATTGTGATGATGATGCATTATTGTTATTGTTATTATTAGTATCATTGTTGCTGCATTGCTCATCAACCAATGCTGGCTTGGTTTTGGCTTGTATGTATACTGTATACCGTATACCTGTATTGTGTTTTTTCATTGTGTATGCAGACATTGTGTTCTATTATTGTGTGTTGTGATAGTGACTTGAAAACTAAAAAAATTGAAAGAGAGAGACTCCCCATGGCAGAAAAGTTTTTCTGTCTTCTTCTTTTACTTCTTATGTTATTATT
Organism: Sminthurinus bimaculatus; assembly: GCA_034698285.1. NCBI lineage: Eukaryota > Metazoa > Arthropoda > Collembola > Symphypleona > Katiannidae > Sminthurinus > Sminthurinus bimaculatus. Next base: position 10,365 of record JAQIVE010003796.1, on the reverse strand, counting down.
ATATTTTTTCCGAAAAAAGTGTTGAGGAGCAGTATGGAAACCGGAAATACGCCAATCAAAAGAATATATTATTTTATTATTATTGTTATTTTATCTTAAAAAAATGATGAAAACAGGCGAGAGAACACAGAGAAAAGTTGGTGTGTCACTGCACCCTGGTTGGTTGAATTTGTCTTGTCTGCATCTACTTTTAAATTCAAATGTCCAATTCTAATATTCCATCCGTAATGGAGATAATAATGTATGGATTTACACTATTAGAATATCATTGAATTATACATACTGTACTGTGTACTGCATATTGTACTTTGTTGTTGTATTACTGAATGCTGAATGTGTTCACAATATATTTAGTTTAAACCCCGGTGAGCTTCAACGAGAATAATAATGTTTGTTCACAAGCGAAACTAAACTTGATGATTACGTACAATACTATACAAGATAATCATAATGCTATTTCCTTCTTGTAGTAATATAGGAACAAGATAAAAATGACAATGGCGACCATGAATGCAATAATGGAGAGAGAGAGAGACAGCGAGAATCTTATAGCATAAAATTTTGTTACTTTCTATACATACAGACAATGTCAATCACCATTTGAATGACCAATATGGAAATTTATATTATGGTAAATACATAACTAAAGTAACATCTCAATATGGTCATTTCCTGAACAGTCTATACAGTCTACCATAAAGAGTCCTGCAGTACTATACATAAAGACATACAGTCTTCTGCTTTGAATTCTTAATGATTTAAATGAGCATTTTACGTGGAAAACGTCCAGCATTTTTCTGATTCATACATACATACATACATACACACGTAAATCCCACCGAGGATTTAACTTGGTGAAAAATAATGCGGCAAAATATTATAAGGCAAATGTTATTTATTTTGGTCCAGACATAAAATGGCAACATTAGAATTCTAAATGTGAGAATCTGGAATTTGAAATCGTGACGATTTACATAAGCTGCCATAAAATTGCAGACCAAAGTAAGTTAAGAGTGTCCACTTTTTTCCAGAAAAATGAACTCGTTATTCCATCTTTGACAAACGTGCACGGTGTACATACATATAGTACACAGTTATAAAGATAAGGGAGAGGGAAATAAGGGACCAGCCCGATACAACAACAACAACAAAACCGGACGAAAATTTCCTAATGGATTATTCCCAATGCTTAGATTTCCCATTTGCCTCCACATTTGAAAACCATAAAGGCTCTATGGAAAGCATTTTTGATTGCATCCTGAATAAAAATGGCTGGTATTTTCGGACGTTTTCTCCAGATTTTTAGTATAGTTCTAAACATCACCTCAAACTTTATGTATGCTTGGCATTGGTTTGGAGGTTCCAGGAGTTGGGAACCAAGGAACGAAGGAAACCAACTATGAAACAAAAAATACAATGAAATTAAATGACAATGCGCTGGAGAAAAAAGAAACTGTATCGGGAGTTGCTTCGCAAGACGATGACGAAGGCGATTTTGGATTTGCAGTTGAAGTTGTACAGATAGCTGTAGTCATGCTCGGATGTGTGTATGTAGTTGTATTTTAAAATGGGATACGCGGAGCATCTAAGATGGTTCTTTTATATCACGACGTGCAATATTATACTTTTTATAGGTATGCTCTGTACCTACTGTACGTTGTGTGTGTGTGTGTATAGAAGGTAGATGGGAAATGGAAAAGATGAACGAGGAAAGAAGAAGAAAAGAAAATTGCGAATTTCAGAGCTACGAAATTGCAACTCACTCGCCTTGGCGCTTGCTCTCTATATTTTCTATTCCCAGTCTCATTTCTATTCGTCTTCTCGTGATTCCCATGTATTCGAATTCTTATTCCGATTCGTTTTCGTTTTCCTATTCGTATTCGTTTTCGTATTCGCATTGGATATTCCGTTTTTTCTCCAAGTATTTCGCTTTCCCGTTTACGTATTCGCATTATTCCCCATTTCAAATACTACCGAATTTTTTCCGTACTGTGCTGTACTGTGTGCAGTTCAGTTATAGTCCGATTTCCTCTATACTTTTCTTCTTTCTTTCTTGGCTTTCTTCTTCGTCCCTGCCCAAACGACATGTTGCTGAGGATAACGAAGGAGTGGAGTGAAGAAAAGAGCGGCTTTGACTCCCAGTTCTATTGGATTCGCCTTTAAATCCCAACAAATATCACCATGTTCTGCTCCTCTAACTCCTGACTACATCTTTTCTCTCTCTTTTCTTCGCCCCAAATTCCCCACTGACTCCATCTCCGTGTGTGTGTGTGTGTATGTAGTGTGTGCCTCTTTCTTTCTCTCTACGCGTGTGTGTGTGTTTTGCCATAAGACATGAAAAAACTACTAACTTATACATGCATGCGCGTCTTCAGGACAACCACAACCAACCTTTATTGTAGGTCTACACATTCAACTGCTCATCCTGTATTATAGTTTTTTCTTACAAACAAATGGAACTTACTAAGCACTGAACACAGGCCAAGAACAAAAACAAACAACTGGCTTTGTATACAAAGTCTATGAGTTGTAAACATATAAATAAATGTTACGTAACCGTCCAGAATTAAAAACTGATACAAATACAAAACGATATTAAATTACTTGAATTATTACATCATTGAGCTCCTATAAAAAATAGTCACAATATTATGAAAATCCAAAGGTCAAAAAGAATGAAATAATATAAAGCACAAGGAACGCGTATAATGCAGATGTAAAATTGCTTCGTCTCGTCTCTCGTTGCCCATTTCATACGAAGTAACAGAATACCAAAATACAAGCATACGCCATATTCCATGTTAGGCCATTAGTCATGTATGAGCTGGAGGAGAATAAAATGAAAAAAAACCAAATGTATGATGTTTTTTCATTCCATTTATAAGTAAGTCGTCTGGGAGTAATATTTATATTTCAAAATTGGAGAATAATAAAACACACATCTTTAAACTAGATGAAGTGGAACAGGGAGCTACAAAACTCTATCGTAAAAAAATCTGTATTATAGTCACAGAAGTAGACAAAAAGCTAAGAGACTATAAATACATAAAAATACGAAAAATACAGGGTTTATAAATGTAAGTGCATTTTTACTCTATACATTAACAATGCCTTGTGCAATCATATGGGACTAAGCGAGCAAATTGGAGTTGGACTTGAAGAAAAGAGAGAATACGAACGAGGAAAGCACACAAACATAACATAACATTCAATCGTCCAGCCATCCATCTATGTAGTTTAACATTAATTCAATTTATACATGTACATGTTATTATTATGTACATAAAGTGGGCAGTTTTCTGCTTGGGGAGCAACATTGTTTTGTTCGTTATTAAACGGCGGTTCCGCCAAAAAACAAGAAGAACAAGGGAAGAACATCATGTAACCAAACAAAAAACTGTGTTGGTTCTTAAATATTTATTAACATTTTTTCAAGTTCTTCCCTACAAATGTATGTATAATGCATAGTACGAGTAGAAAAAATTGGCTTGGCTTGGCATGGCCCATGTTGCTCTGTTGTAGGATGTTTGTGCTTTCATATGCACGTAAAAGAGAAGGAGAAAACAACAAGGGAATGAGTCTCGAGTGCTTGTTGTTTCTACTTTCGTATTGTACATATACATATGTTATTGGTACAGGGTACATCGTTTAAAACGCCGTTTTTCCATTTCCATATTGCACGACGATATTAAAATGGTAGTCAAAGGAGTTCCCCTGTACATACACCATACACTTTACTGTAAACATTGAGCATTATGACAATAGCCTTTTGGTTCTAAAGGACAATTGGTACAGAATTCAAGTGTATACTTTACATGTACATATGCTATTTATATTATGATTTAATATCGAAAAATTCCCTCATCACATTTGAAGAGTTTGCATGTTTGCATTATGTTATCATTTTTTCCTGGGGCTGAAAGACACACACACATACACACATAAATACAAAGTGGCATGCTATATTGCATGTCATTCTGCAGAACAAGAACAAGAAGAATAAGCGAGGCAGATAATAAAATTACACTGTGTATATTCACTTACTGCATCAACCTCTGAATACATACATACATACATGTAAGTCAGAGTGCTGAACTGAGAAAATAGCTCAAAGTTTTGTCCCGTCTTACGTAACACAATATGTACAATGTACAATGCATACAATTTAAGGTACATTTCTCAAAATGAAAACTAAAATTGATAGCGACCGGCAGTCGAGTTTATTATGCAATAACGTATGATATATACAAACGCATATACATAAGCGCAGATTTGAGCATTTCAATTTCAACTTGGAATTTTTCAATTTTGAACACTGTCCGGTCTGTTTTCCAAAATTAAAGGGTACTTGGATTACTTTTTATATTCTTTTGTCCAAGCAAATATTTATACCTGTGTACATAAATATTATGCATGTATTACGTTGTAGGTAAATTAGTGCTGATTTATGTGCTTAAATCTAGCCTTTTCTTGTCTTCTTTCTCCTGTCAGTGCTTTATTATTCGTGTTTTAGACGCTACATTATGCATGTCATAGATACTGGAGAAAATGGTAAATTGTATAATAAGATAATGAACTAGCGTTTTCGTTTGCATTGCAACCAAAGTTAAAGTTAAGCAAAGAAACAAATCTTGAGTGTGCATGCAATATTTCTTTCTTTCAATTATTCCTTTTTGTATATCGTATCAAGATGTAGATTACAATCGTGTTCTTTTTCTTTCTTCATGAGCGGAATGAAATGTGTACGTGAATAATCCATACATTTTGAATCTTAATTCACATCATTTACTATTTATTTTCATATCGGTCAGCGTGCGCCAGTTTTTAATGGAGAACATTTCTGCGCTTTACCAGTAAAATAAGGTGGGCAAATTGAACTTAACGATGTCGGTGTGGTTTAGTTTATGCTGCATGTATACGTAGCATGCATGTATGGATGTATTGCCAAGCAGTATGTTATAAACTCGGAGCAGGGTCATTTTCCAGAAACAAATTGGACCTTTTTATTTATTTATGTATGTACCTCTTTCTCTGTTTTCATTTTATGGTGTAACTATTGTGTGCTGTGTAGTATGTACCTTTAGCGTACACAGCATTAACAAATCAACATGTATGAATTTTAAAGGGGGAGCATGGAAAGCGATTCTACCGAAAAATCTGGCTGTTGCACGTAAAGCTTTTATTTTTCAAGAAATGTAAGAAAATTGAATAAAATCTAGATTACGCTGCACGAACAGCATGAATGTATACAGAAAATGGAGTAAAAGTATTTTTCTATGGATTACATAAACTTAACTTTACAGTCCAACTTTACAAATTAAATGGATTTAAAATAAAAGATGAAGACGAGACGACAAAGCAAAGGAAAGGTGACGAAAAAAGGACGTTTTAAATGATGACGTACTTACTTAAGGACTAAAGTTTGAATGAAATTGTGTGCATTTCTCGTCACATAAACTTCACCTCCGGATCTAGCAACGAGGTGTATGTATGCACCTTTAAGCTTTTGGATCGGAGACTTGGAGAGCTAGCGAGTCAACGAGGTAATTTGGGACAAAACGCCCTCACACATATCAAACAGAGAGAGAGAGAGAAAGAGAGAGAGAGAGAGAGGAGTAGTTGAAGTTGGACCTCAACTTAGTCTTTTGCGTATACGTACACTCAGGACTTTCAATACCGTCCAAGTAAAAGTCATAAAACGGCGGACGGATGTATAAATAAGACGAGAACCGGAAGGGATGATGAAGATATGAAGTCTCGGAAAATACCTCCGAGGTTCAATATTATTCCAAAATCGGAAATTGGGAAAAATTGTTTGGCTAACATAATAAAGTCGAGATTGAATTGGAAAAGAGGTTGGGAGTCTGGGACTTTCTCCCTCTCGTCCGTTCAGCTTTGCTCTTCTCTCAATTTCTTTGCACACTTTACTCCTACTTTCCCTTCTCTCTCTCTCTCTTTCTCTCGTCTCCTCATCTTTATTTCCACATTCAATATAATATAATATACCGTATGTATAAATGTATGTGAAGTAAGAGTCTGATTCCGTTTTCGATTCAAACTCTCTTCTTCTTCCCATTTCAATTTCTTATGAGTGTGTATGCTTATTCCTTATTCTCCAACCTCTTGTACAATTTTTCCATACATATAATATTACGGATATTTCATCCCAATTTTTTTACTTTACTCGTCCATACTTCGTACTTCATATTTCATATTTGATGGACTCTTTTTCCTATATTATTTTGATGTTATATCATATCATATTATATTATATCATTCACTGAATATGTACAAAGAGTTTTCATTGTAGATTGTTCGACTTGGAATGGAGAGAGAGAGAGAGACGGGAAATCATAAAAAAACTTGGTATTCTCTTTTCATATATTGACCATTGCTAATGCTTCCTTGGGAATGTGTACTAAACTATACACACACACAAACACAGAAGTACTTACAACGAGTTCCTTTTTTCTCTCTCTCTCTCCTTGTTCAGTTCCGTGTGTATAAGTGGAGAGAGAGAAAAAGAGTCACGTGGCTCTGATATATAATACAATATAATATATGATAATGTGTGATATAGAATAATAATAAGCGTTTCCACATGTATGCGGGTGAGCATACTTTGAGCACACGAATACGCGAATACGAATATGTTTGGGATAATAATATGTAGTGAGAGGGAAGAGAGGAAGAAAAGGAGAAGCAAGAAAAAAGTAGAGAACGGTGTGTAAGAAAATATGGCAAAAATCTTTGAGGCAACATCTGGAAGTGACGGCCGCTCTTAGGCAAAAAATGGTCCATCGTCTCATTGGTCACCGCAATTTTCAATGTTGGACAAGCGTTCTTGTTGTCAATGCACCCAAAAACGAAGGAAGGAAAGAAAAAGACGAAGAAGAAGACGACGACGGCGACGGTCGTATTTCCATTTTCATTTCCATCGCTGGACATTCAATTCAATTCAACAGTCAACCATCTCCATTTTGAATGTGTGTATACATACATACATACATAAACACATTATATATTACGAAGAATATTTTTTCTTTTTCTGTATTATAGTCACAATGACGATGGTGATAGCGTCGGCAATGGCGATGACATGTAGACTGTAGACGTTAATGCTAATGCCTACATGTATGTATGTGTACAATAATAGGATGGAAAGGAAAAAAGAGAAGCTCTTTGCATTTCATTTTTGATGGTGCGAATTTCAATTTTTCACGGTTTCCTCCTCTTTTCTTCGGTGCATTTGCGTCATATCTTTATGTCTCGCTTTTTTTCATAGTTACTTTCTGAATTCTGAGGTATGTTGGGTTTTTTATAGTCGGGAATTTTAATGGGGAAATTTGACATGATCCTAGGCTTTATGTATATGTGTTCTTATAAGTACTATGTACATACGGGTGGTGTGACGTATGCTCATACAGATACATACAACTCAACTCATAGAACTTCCTAACGTTGCAGGCGTATGATATTAAATTTGAATTTTAAGGTAGATTTCAAAATCTAGATTTTTTAAATTGCCAAGTTTTTCCTGAAATTTTCTTGGACAAAAATAAATATCATATTATAAGTAAGTTGCTCCACTTATCGTTACAATAGTTTCCAGGAGAAATTGTGTAATTTAAAAACTTTTCCTTTCTAAATGTAAAACGTATGTACGTACGTACACAAATGTATGTTTATACCTACGTATTTCACATGTAGAATATGCGTTGTGCATTGTCAAATTCAAATGAAAGGAAAATATCTAGAGGCTATTGAAAAATATTTTTCCCCATTTCAATTTCTTCCTCAAGCTTTTACTTACGTATACATGTATGCTTATATTAAATCATATCATGTTATATCAAAGTTGCTTTTTTCAATACAGCTCAAAGTAATGTCGAATTGAAATGAAAAACCGAGCGCTGAGCACTTTTTACACATAAAAAAGTTGGAAAAAACCCAGCCACCATCAAAATTGTGAACCGGGCACAATGCAAAATGTACAGTACAATGTAAATATGCACATACAAACATGTACATCTATATATATTTATTCTGGACATTTTTTGGACACTGCATTGTGCACTCACTGGAATTGGGAAAATGTCAATGTACGTAGTTTTGAAAAAAGTAACTTTTTGATTTGGAAACTTGAATAGTCCAGTTCAACTTGAAACCACTGTACTGGCTGTACAATAACTATATAAAGTTACTTAAAATCTGTGACTAGCAAGCTGTATTTTATACATGTACGTTTAGATTGTATATAATAATATGTATTTTTATGTACAACACAGAAAAATAGAGAAAGGAGAATCGACTGAGGAATACGAATACGAAAATACACTGACTGACTGACTAAGCGGAGCATTTCAATCTAGCTTATCAATCAAAACATTCACAAGTGGCTTTCAAGTGCCCCAACGCTGCTCTGATCTGGTGTGTGCCGTGCCGTCTGGATTTCGATTTGGGAAATATCCCGAATCTCCCGATTCACAATTTATCTACTTACAACGTAATGTAAATCGACTGCCCACAAAATCCTCCATATTAAACAGTCATGCATGGCATGATGGAGGAGGACGAGGAAAGGAAATCGAATTTTCAGTCAAATACTTTTCAAATGACATCAGCATCAGCAACATCTTGGTAAAGTTGCTGATACGATCCATTCCTTTGAAATTTTTAAAATTGAATTGATAAGAAGGTTGAAATAGTTAATAAGGTAAATTTTTTTCATCGAGAAATCGGCAGATGTTTTGAGAATATTCAAAACTTTTAGTCGTTTTTATAGTCAGAACAGGAAAGAGCACACAGCGCAAGGCTAATAGTAATGTCAATACCAATATCAATATCAACATTGATATATGTGTATACCTGTATGAATTGAATGGCCAATAAAAAACGCTGTGGATCAAATCTTCGCCAATAGCACGAGCTCCTGCATGCATAATGCATAATTGAAACCAGTGTACATAAAAAGTAAAGGGTTAACTTGTACATGAAAAACAGTCCAACTCCAATTTCAACTGCCAACCTCCTGACTACTATTGTATCAATACAGGCAGGCTATTGAGATGGAAATACAAGTAAGTACAATATGTATAGAAAATAGAAATAGACCTGCGGCTCATGTCTGTGCCTCCTGATAAGCATTCATAATTTATAGTTATTTTTTATTACCATGTTAGTTTACCATCGCAATATGTACGTACAACAAGAGGATGGACCTATTATGGAAATTTCATCAGACGGCCTACATAAGTCCTATTGTACATGAAGAATTTTCGTAGATACAATAGCCTCAACAATGGACCAAGAACAAACACCAAAGTTTGTAAAGTAACCCTTTTCCTTCTTCAAGAGGTTTTTGATACAATGATGCGGTCATGATGACGAAGCACAATTTTTTTAAATGAGGTTGAAAAACTATACTACTATCATTTTTAATAATCAAAACCAAACCAAAGCCAATCAAAAGGAAAGATGTTGAATATCAAATAGTATAAAAAACTTAATAGTATTCATCCACTCTCTCTGCGGACGACTAGCATCAAACATGGCATGAGTACATTGTATTGCTTATATGTATGTATGTACATAGAAGGAAGAAGAAATGAATCGAAATTGAATTCGAATTACTGAAGACATTAGTGGTGCATAAGTGTGTGTATTTTAGATTGTATACACATATATTCGATACGGGTGTGATGTGCATCATGTGTTCGTATGTGTGTGTGTGTGTGTATGGTGCGAGAAAAGGATAAAGGCACTAGAATAGAGGAAAGAAAGAAATCGGGAGAGTAAAAAACGGTATGTACATCCACATACATTCGTACACACACATAAATACATTGCACGGAGAACGTGTGAACTGTGAAGATATGTATTAAACCCTTTTATACACCGAGCTTCATTGCATATCAATTTAATCGGCAACAAAAAAAATCGGGACTGACAGGAGACGGAAATTCACTCAGCTCTCTCTTTCTCTCTCGCTCTCGCTCTCTTACTCTTTGCCTTCCTTTCCTTTGAAACACACGCTCTTTCTTTCTGCCTCTTGAGAGTTTGGCGCATGGTCGACAAGGTCTCCTAGTTTTTTTTCTTGCTCTGCCGAAAGTTTGTACAGTCTCCAGTCTTTATCTTCACACTCTTTTATATTTTTTATTATATTATTATGGCTCACAGCCCGTGTGACTATTATGTACATATAGCTATGATTGTATGTATTATGCATGCATGTATCTACAATGTACATACACTTACTTTCTTGCACACGACGTCTATGCACATTTACAAATATAAAATATCAGGACTATTTCTTTTCTCTCTTTTGCACCAGGACACACACATAAACGCTGCGAGTGATACCAC
>JAQIVE010003795.1:0-15863 GCA_034698285.1 Sminthurinus bimaculatus | reverse complement strand
CAACTGATCCTTTTATGGATCCGTGCCATAAAAGGAACTCCAGTGCCTTAAATGCTACGATGTTTCGGACTGAATTTTGGTTTTAATTTTTTAATCGTGTTTTAGTGTTTTAGAAGTTTTTTACTTTAATCAAATGACTACTGGCTGGGCAATTGGAATTGTAATTGATCAAAAGGTGTTTTAGAAAAATAGGGAGAAGTTGGTGTTTGTAACAGTATTGCAAAGAAAACATATCAGGTTGGTAGCATTTTATTTTTCATCTCTAATTTTGTCTTGTCTTGTCTACGTTGATTGTTTATATCAAATTAACTTAACTAACCTGTCAACACAGTAGCCAACAAAGTCGTGATGATTATTGGCAGTTTATTTGAGTACTAATATGAGGCACTACTCATTTAATAATATGTCTACAAATGCTTAGTGTACCAGTATAATAAATAAAATAATGGTTTGGTCTGGGATTTATTATTTTTCTTCAAGTACACTACTATAATGAATAATGAATGATGTGATGTACAATGCACAATATACAATATACAACATTTATCGTCACTTAAAACTTAAAAGTACAATAACAATTTTCGTTATTTTCGTAGAATGACGGATGGGGCGATTGCAACTCTGGAAACTCTACATAATGCCTTGGACGCTGTAAGAGTTTTAAGATGTAATATGGGTGGCTTTTTTGAGTCAGTTTCCGGTGGTGTTCGGACAGATACTTCAGGGACCTTAGAAGAGCGTGAGAAGATTTTTCGGGCAGAGCTACAAAGCCTCATTCAGAAAATATTTGAGAACTTTCGGTTAGTTGAAACTAATTTGATGGTTAGTCTTACAATAATATGATAAATAAATGTGATGTGTGCACAAAAAAATAAAAAGCTAATGGTAATACTATTACGGTAATATCGTTTTTTATTATTCTCACAGAGATGTGGACACACATGTAAATTCTTTGAGTGCTCCAGTTGGCCCATTTAATTTAGGGAATACAATGTATGTAAGCCAGGAAGTGAGTCAAGATCGAATACAATTATATTCGGAATTGGTTGATAGCTACAAATGGATGGAGAAGGTATACCATAATACATAATATATAGATATTTTTTGGTACTTACTTATTTATTTATGCTAGCAATAAATATGAAAACAAATAAGATGTGTTTTACATATTTAGTACTGTACCTACAATTGAATACTAATATTTGAAATTATGTATGTTGTTCATTACTTACTGATTTGTCATAGGTTCATGAATACTCCGGACTTGCAGTTCCCGTTCTTGGACAAAATAGTCTCAAACGAACGTATTTTAATGCTAGTATAAATGCCAAACGCCGCCGAATACTGACAAACAGCTTTGTAGCACCACCACAATCCGTTGACGCAACTATTATGAATATAGCAAATTCATATAAAGATATGGATATCAATATCACAAGGCCACTAGGTTCTAATGCAGCACTGTGTGTAAGCTATTGTTTGTAATTTGTACAAATATTATATTATTTCGATCAGTGTTACCCTAACCAAACAACAAATTATAATGAACTATTTTCCATCCATTTCACTCCGAATGTTAAACGTATCTAAAACCTATTAAACAATAATAATTTTTTTATTATTGTTTTGTATAGATAACATTAGGACGTACCTTAAAAGCTGTTGTAATTCTCAAGGGCTGGCTTATAGAATGGGTAGTCGTAAGAGCATCGAATGAAGAAATGTTTAAAGAAGACAATACTTTAGAATTGTGGGCAGAGTCTCGGTACAAAGTTTTCCAGAAGGTCACAGACAACGCAAATGCTGCTATGCTACATTTTTTGGCACCTACCCATCCAGAACTCTCGGTTAAATCTTTCATGGTACATAAAATTTTAAAACTATAATGTTTACATGGCTTTCTTTCATTCATTCGCATGTTTATACACATGCCAGTGAGTTGGTTGGTCAATGTAGTTAATGTATGTATGCATGTGTATAGTTTTCTCATTTACATGGTCAATATAGTGATTTCGTATTACGTATTCTGATTGATTTTGATTTGTTTTTGTAGACGTGGCTGCATTCGTACATCACGCTGTTTACACAACCTTGCAAAAAATGTGGACTCTATTTGACAAACAATATGCCACCTACTTGGCGTGATCTTCGAAGTTTAGAACCGTATCATGAAGAATGCAAGCCATAGGTTTTTGAATCAATTCGTTTAAAAGTTTCTCATCCTGTAGAGAATGGCCGAGCACTTGCGTTACATACAATATTTGATTATTATAAGGCCGATCATTCATATTTTACACTATACATAAATCTAGTTTCTATGTTTATTTATCTAAATCTAGTTTAGTTACTATTTTACATAAAGTGCACGTAACATTAGGAGATAATAATGATGATGATGGTGTTTCAGTTAACCTGGAAGAAGAAAAGTTTACCAAAACAATTACCAAAATCAACTTTATAAGTTTCAAACCTACAAAAATAATCTGATCTCAAACTTAAATTCGCCGACTCCTTAATTCAAGGAAAATATAGTAGTAAGTAGTAAGCATGCTTTAAACACATTACGAATATAACTGAATAAGATTTAGCAGGAAATCATGATTTTATTTTTTATTTCATTGGGTTTCTTTTCTGCAAGCGGAATCAAAGTTTATAATAATTATATAAATTAATCCTCTTTTATGTGTTTTACGCAAAGTATAATTATTCTACAACGGACTAATCATACGTATATTAAGTCTGTAGTTACAGTAAATTATTATTTTATTGGAATCATTATTTTTTTACGCTTCTGATTTCAAGACGCAGGTACAGTTTGTATTTAATGAGCATATTATTATGTAGTACAGGTCTGACAATAAACTGAGAAATAAACAAAATATTTTACAATAATTTAGGATCCTAACATACTGACAACTTTTTTTTACTAGGTAGTAAGCCTTAAAAATAGGATTTAAATGACCTGATCATAATAATAACAATGTCGTATAACACATCCTCCATCTTAGTAAAACAAATTTTCAACAAAATTTTTCCGCTTTTGACTTCGAAGGAAAGACTGAGTAATGATTAGTACGTAATTTTTAAATGGTGTAGTGTTTTTTCAACAATAACAACTGAAAATTTAGCTAAAATCAACTGTGTTGTGTATACGTAACTAAAAGTAGAACACACTTTAAAATCAAAGTTTACGATTAAAATACATTATTAAATCACAAACATGTACTAAACTATGAACTATATATTATTTTCCAAATTATAGCTGGTACTCAAATGTTCACTTCCGATTCAGAGTATAGGGGGAAACTGTAAAAATCACATACGTAGTCCCAGAAGATAGGACGGGCAGTGAGAAAATCATTACTTGGTACTCATTTTATTGTTCTGGATTTGAAGCACTAATTCTCTTTTTCACTCTAAAAAAGATTGTTTTGCGTCGTTGATAATATTATTATGATTATTAACTACTGGTATTATTAGCAGTGAGCAGTTGAATAGGTCATAAGTGCAAATAAGGTTTGATTTGTTTCTAAAACTGCTCGGGCATCATGTAACCAGTCCTGAACAACTTTTCTGGCAACAGCACCTTCGATATTATTTAGTACACACACGGCTTCGAGAAGATCTCCCCGTCTCAAGAACAATCCCGTTCTGTCTAAGACTGCAAATACACTTTTCCCCTCGCCCTCGCCTTCTACAATGGCAAATACACAAACATGATGTATGAGTGATTGAATATGGGTCAATGAACATTAATATAAAATATTTCAATAATTATTACAAGATTATTCATATAATGTTCAATAAACGACATAAATATTTAGTAGCATACGTTATAATATTATTATTTAAAATAATAATTTTGTTATTTACCACATCTTGCAGTAAGAGATGCTTGTAAAATTCCTAAAGCGTACTTCCATAAAGTAATTCTATCGTCATCCTAAGAATTTAAAAAAAAACAATAAATTATGATTATTCAATATTATTCTAATAACATTGTTAAAAACTTGATTTCATTTAAATTCTTTTCGCATGATGTATATAGTACTATATATCCATTAACTATTGTTAACAATAAACAATACGGTAACTTCGTTTGCTGCTATAAGTCACTATTAGTTTACCTTAAATACTGCAACTCGTCTGCATATCTTATCTACTTTATTGAAGAATCTTTCTCTTAATTTTTCAGTACTGTCTACTTCATCCGGAATACTTTGTATCAATACCTTTACTAGCTCATCGTCAGGAAATTCTTGAAGCAGGGCTTCTAAAAATGAATAAACACGTAAAAGTTAGGTGTAAACTATACATACAATGAACTTAACGATTTTAACTTAAGATTATTTTCAAGATACAGTTTCAATGTATTTGTATAAACTAGTTCTACTTTATAAAACATACATGGTGCGAAAGATAGAGTAGGTACAGTAAATATAACATTTTTGTTGTTCTCACTTTTGTTGATAGCGATGCTATCCTTTTCAGCATCATCAGTTACATAATTAGCAAAATTGATCCTGTTATATAAAACGTTACAATAGGACCACAATTTCTTAAATTTTTCTGAACGGACGTCGTCATCATGTCGACCTAGATAGAAATGACCAGAACATTATATATTTTAACAGCCGCAATCTTTACTCTGTCCTGAAGCATTTATTTTGAAATTAAATTAACTAATTTTACTTTTAAGTGCTTCCTCCATTGCTGCAAGAGCAGCAGTTGCTTGACTATATTTTGCTCGGAGATCCAATAAATTCTCTGCTTCAGTTAGTTCACTAGTTTGCTTGAGTCTTCTCTCATATTCATCGATCAACACTCTTTTAGCTTCATCATAAGTCTCCTGCAAAACCTGAGACTGACGTGCTAGGGCCTTAATCAAATCTACATACATTAGCAAATAAAACAAAAAATAATATAATCCATTGTCAACTAGATAGAATGGACGCAAATATTCATTCATTCAAATTAACCATTAAAACCTTAAGACTTAGTAATTCGATAATGACTAATGACGATGTTCTCTCATTATATATTACCTTGTTCATAAAATTTCTTTACGTCTTCAATCTATTCAAATAGAGAAATAAATACTTTACTGGCAAACTCATGAACATTGAATTGAAACGAGCAATTAACTTCTCATATGATAATTTTGTTATTACTTGTATTTATTAATTATAATACTGAATTCTTACCTTTTGAACAAGTACATTATTAGTTAAATTTTCAACAGCTGCCGTGTTACTTTCCTATATACATAATACAAATAAATGAAAAAAGTTTCTCTGCATAAATATTCAGTGTTTATATAGACAACTGATACAAATATTCTCTGATACAACATGAAAAAATCTACCAATTATTAAGCATTTATAATAGCATAATAATATATTTTATTCTAAGCACAAAATCATGGCCAAAACACGGAGGAGATGAATTTTTGCAGCATGTGAACGTTAAATATACTGTATAGCTATAATATTATTTATACTTTAGGAAGAGTATAGTGCGATATACAAGACAGCATTTTACTTATGGTCAGGTTTCAATAGCATAATATGCATGCACACATCAATTGATCGAGAGTAAAATATGTTAGCAATTATTAGGAAAATAAATATGGTGGGAATTTTGTAGGCAGAGGTAGTATTTAGAAACACATGATAAAATGTTACACAAAACAAAGAAGCAGAAAGGAGACGGTTCATAACCAACACATACAAAAATACGAGGAATAGGATGATAACTATAATTAAGACAGAGAATTTATTTGAGACTTATTTTGGAAATTTATTATTTGTTGAAGGTGTTTTTGACAGAGAAAGAGAGGGAGGTAAACGAAGAAACTCTTTTTAGCTGTTACGGTACGGTATCAGTATAATGACTAGTAGTCTAGTAAGTAGTATGACTTGTTATTAAAGTTAAGTTGTTAAATATGATTAGAGTTGGTTTCAATATTTTTTGTACGCTACTGGATCATCACAGTACATCAATTATAGTATCACAGTGTTATTTTGTAGGAGGTTAAAAAAAGTAAGTATAAGCATTTTCAGGAAGCATTCATTTTCAGCAACCGCATTGTGATTGAGCCTTAGAATTAGAAGACTCGCCACTGACACCAGTACCCTGAAAATACACGTGATATTTAGGAAAATTCGATCAATTAGGAGAAACATGCCTACAGTGTGCTAATGGCTAATGACAAAAACAAACAGTAAATGATCACAAAGAAAAAGAGTGAGAAAGATGAGAAGAAAGAGAAGGAAATAATATGACTATAGGGACAGTTCATAACACAACCATTATTCTTCTATGCATATTGCTACTACTTTACGTACTGCTACGTACTGATAAATTTTTCAGACAGTATTTAAAAAAAAGAGCGAAAGGGAGATCAATTGGCGGCAGAATAAAGAGATAGAAAAGACAGGAAAAATACAGGAAGGAGAGGGTGCTATGGGATCGAATAGGTATAAGCACCTAGCACATAGTTTGTTGCATCTTAGTCGGCACTTTCCCGCTACACACCTGAACTTGTGCGAGCTCCTTCTGTACTCGCAACACCTTTTTGTAGGCATGAGTTAGGATCATGGCACACTCATTTTCTGTGAGGGTTGATTTACAGTCTTCACTGGATATCAAGGATTCCAATTCAGCCTAAAGATCCATATTTTTATACAAATATATTATACACAGATTTAACCAGACAGGTAACTTACAATGTATTGTTATGTATTCATAATAATATAGATTGGTTTTTATGGACCGTATAATGTAAAATAGTGGACAATAGTATTAAATATGAAAATATAATATTACAAAAGATATTGCCGTATTTTTAACCTACCTTAAGGTCTCGTCTGAAGTCCTCAACGAGGTTACGATACTGTTCAACCAAACGAGATTCACTCTGAATACAATCCATTTTGTTTTTGGCGTTAAGTAATTCTCGCTCCGCACAAAGAAGAGTCTCTTCAGCCGTAATAAGAAGAGGATTACATTGAGTGTATTTGCAATTTTTACCATTCTCGATTACTTCTCTCAGACGACACAAAAGTTCCCATGCACACTGACCTTTAGTCATTGCATCTTTAACCTATATATACAATCACCATCATTACATTATCACTTATCGTTTCATATACCAAACAATCAAAAACGGACGTTATAGACACATTAATGTTTAACTACGTACTATGCAACCTTTGAAAGGAGATTTGGTTACCTTCTCACACCTCTTGACGGCTGTTTCATATACATCACACCATATTTCTTCAAATTGTGGTGAATCTAAACTATCATTTTCGATGGCGCAATATGCCTTATCCATAAAAAGTTTGATAAGTTCACTAGCTTCACAATATGCCTGTAAAATTTTAAAGAAAACATTGAAATATGCATTTCGTTATACTTATGCCTTATACCATTATACTATTGAATACATACGTAATTCTTAATAATCTTTAGGAAAAAGATAAATTAATGCTTGCGTTTGCTGTTTACTTTCAACGCTGTTTCGGTTGCTTCTTGTGCCTTTGGTTTGACATCCTTTAGAGCTTTCTCTAGCTCTTGATTGGCCTTTGCAATCAATTCCTCCTCTTTATCCATTCTCCGTAGACATGTGGAATCCTCACATTTCTTTTTGTCACAATCATCGTCCTTAGCACACTGAGCTTTGTAATCGAGGTTCAAGGAATCGTCAGCGTATGCTTTATATCCGAATGCAAGGCCGCTTGCTGCTAATGCTGCTCCAAAAGCTACTACTAATTTCCTTCGACGTGGAGACCTGGTTTTTTAAGTCATTTTTTAAAGAGAATTGTAACAGTTTTGCAAACCTTTTGCTACATCTAAAGATGATGGATTCTGAAATTGTATACTACTATTATGCCAGTTTTAACAGGACATGCATATTATATGGTTTTTTATTGTTCATTTTTTACCTGTCATCGTGGTTCGATGATGGAGGAGGAATAGTTGTTAATGTACGACATGTATTCATATTACATATTTTGTCCATCTGCAAACAGAGAGAGTGGCAATAACGTTTAGACAACATGCTCGGCAAGGTACATTGAAAGATACTGTGAGAAAAGCTTAAATGAAGTAAGAAGAAAATTACATATTCATTGAATAATGCATAGAAAGAGGAGGAGAACTCGTACTCGTCATGATTATTTTTAAAACGAAGGTTTATAATTGTGCAAATGTCTCAAAAACCCGATTTTTTTATAGATTTTTTTGCACGTGAAAGATTTTAAAAAGGATCGTTGCTATGGGAAGACTTAATGAGAAATACATTTTTCCTTTTTCCAAAAGAAATACAAAGTTATGACCGGTTTTCTAGCTTCCTTTTTATTCAAGTTCAAGAAAAATTTCCCCTTTTGAAGCTTTTTTCATTCATTTCAATACATTGCCAAAGGACCAGATTGAGATTCATCCTCCACTTCTGAATGCATGTTTCAAAACAAATATAGCTGTTATAAATGAGGAGCGAGGAAACAATTACTTTAATGTGTGTACTTACTCGACTTCTACCCATGTGAACACGACTGATTGACAGCCAACCCGGAAATCCCGAGAGGATTCTCGTCAAGCCCATCTTTATTTTTTTACTTTTTAATTATGATTAGTGAATTATTGATGAGTTGCACTTACACCTAGAAGAACAAATAATTAAATAAAATTGACAAGAGCGATTTTTTCTAGATGTTAATGGGTCGAAGAAATTTAGCGTACTGAGAGAAAACCCTAATTACGTCACATAACAATAGTGATGACCAATAATTTTATCAAATTCGAGTAAACAATTTTGATCAAATTCGGTTTTATTGGCCAAATTGCCAAATATGAGACTTTATTTAGATATCCCACCTATTATAATTTCTGTGGGAACACCAGACCGTTCAAATGAATATTTTTTCCGGATAAAAAATTAATAAAACTACTCTCACGCTCAAGCTCTAGGAGAAGAGAAGAAGAGAAATGCTCAATTCTTCAAATTTGGATTTAATTTTTAACTGGGATCTTAAAATAATTTGTGCATAACAAACATATAAAATGGTGTAGTGTGTGTTTGTTTATTATAGTGTAATTCAGGAGAAGGGCTACAATTATAACGATGGCCTTTAGAAATGTTCTTTTAAGTGTGCTGACAAAGCACGTTCACCAACCCAAAGTTTCTTCTACCTTCTCAAATGTTGTTCATCACCGACCATTGTCAACAATTAACTTAAATGCCACTCAAAGGAATAGAAGCAGTGATTATAATAACAACAGTCGGTGTTACGCATTTGAAAACAAATTGCCATTAAATTTAGCACTTACCGACAAAATTGTATCCCTTGTTGGATCTCAACAGAAAAGGAATTTTCATGCCCTTCAAGACCGCACACAACCCGGCTCCCCTGATAAGTTGTCGTCACTCTTCCATGAAATTCTGTATGTTTTGTATTACTTATAAATTAGATCAATTATTAATAAATTAGTCGATTGATTTTTGGCTTAAGTAATTAATTTTCATGACAAAGCAAAAATAAAAACCTCCCATTATATCATTAGCCATGCTGTAAATATGTGAGCGTGTTATACATATTATGATATTTACACTATATTCATGTATCTTGTTGTTTTTACAGAACCAAACCCATCACACTAGAACCGAAACGAACAGTCATCAAATACAGCATGATCAAGGGGAAACGAAAAACTGATAAGGATATTATTAAAAGATTTAGAAGGCTGCAGTGGTAAGAATACATGTTATTATAAAGACTAAAGAATCGCTCCAGATTCCATTTGTACTTACTTAATATTCCAGAAATATTGCATTACATTCAATTAAGAACAAGCTTATAAAAAACTGTTGTTGTTTCATAACTATTTTTATAGGGGAGGATGGATACATACAAGACCTGGTCGACACAAGAAGCTTTGGCAAGCTTCTGATTTTTTCAGAATGTATAAACGGCAACATGTTTTCGTCGGTGCAACTAAAAGTTATATGTTCGACAAGGTAAAGAAATGCATCATAGTATTTCATAGATTTTCATCACATTGTTTCATTTCGTTTATGAGATTGTACTATTTTATATGAAGCTCTTCCGCTGCTTTCCGCACAAAAATGAAAGATCCTAAAACGCGGATAATCATATTATTATTATTATTATTATTATTATTATTATATGATGTAAAATACATTACGATCTACATCTATGGATTCTTTATTATTCCTGTTCTGGAAGTCTCCTATGAAAATTGAACATTTTGTAACGTACCTATGATTTATTTTTTAACGTTTGATTTTTATATTCTTGTTCAGATGATTACAAAATTTTGGTATAAGAAGAAGTATTATGTGGACGACCCTTATGAATCCTATGAACTTCGGCCGAATTATCCTGAACATTATTTACGAAGAAAAGTAAAATGAAGACCTCATTTATAACAGCCGATTATGTGAGCCCTAATATTAAACCATTAGAGAGGTTCTGCAAAGCACGAACAAGACTGTTGGAATAAGATGTCAGAGGTTCTGTCATTCTGAATTTGTGTCACTCGATTTTCCATTCCTATTGAATCCCAAGAGTCTAAAGCCAGATTTGAGTTTGCAGAACCTTGTCTACCATTACATCATTTATCATTACCGATTATTTTGACTAGTTTTAGAATAGAATTTCTTTTCACATACAATGTAAAATAATAATTGTATCATTGTTGAAATAATACAAAGTACAAGTGAATTATAAATTTGCGTTTGTGTGATACACAAGCTCTTTTATCACCCTTTGAAATATTGTCATGATACTGGTTACATGCAAATGGTAAGCATCTGTCTTGCTTTATTGCTTCGGGCATAAGGATGTTCTTCAACTCAGTTAATTCTGAAGTTGTTATGCATTATCCATCGAAAAGTAGGCAGACTAATTGCATTGTGGATAGTCGTGATGTTTTTGTAATAGTAGCAGGTAACGGATAATACTGATAACAGGGAAAAAATGTTCCGTCCGGTAGAAAATTCGCAAATGAAAGGCCGTTTAATCGAGCGTTTACGTAATTTCCATTCGTAATAACATTACAATATTATGCCATTAATGATATTATGACTGGTATTAATGTGGAGAAGTAGGTATTCGTAGACATTTCATTGTGGTATGTTTTCTCTGTTTCTCTTTCTTTCTTTTTTGGTTCTTTATAGTTCTTTTATTATCTTTTGATATTCTTGTTTTTTTCCTCGTTACCTTCATCCTATAATATAACATTAGTAAGTACCATAATAATTTGCCGACAGTATAAGATTGTAGGATTATTATTTTGTATACAGTGTACAATCAATAATAATAAAAAGGCCGTGCCATAGTTGAGGAGGATTAAGTCGAGAAAATAAGAACAAACATTTAAACGAGAGCACCTAAACAGTAGTTATTACAAAAATGGATAATAGCAATAATCATAAAAAACGTTTTTTTTAAAACCTCCCAATACAATGAAGGGTAATACCCAGACTCTGCAGGTTTTTATTTCAATAAGTTTCCATAGTTACTGTAGTATCTATGGGAACCTATGTTAAAATAAAACACTGCAGAGTCTGTGGAATAATCTATCTACTTATATAGATATGATATTGCTATTGATTTAAACTATTTTATTTCTGGGATGTATCATGTTTACATATGTTCTCTTAATACAAAAGGCTACACATACAAACAATATCCCTTCAATTATATATTTAATATACACATTTAATATCCTAGATCCTTTCTTACGCTGTAATTGTCTTTTTAATTAATTATATTTTACAACAAACGCGTCTTTAGTAACGTCATTTTTTGTCAAATAATTTCATAGTCTTTATTTTGTAGTTAAATATTCTGTAATATATATAACAATAATAATTAATTATTACTACTGTTATTATTGTTCGTTCAATATTCATCCTCTCACACTTAGTGTTCCATTTATACAATATACAATTCCCATTTCCCCCAAAATTACAGGAATTCACAAAAAAGCATAAATACTACCTACGTACTCGATTGTTTTTTTATATGATGATTGATCAACCTTGTACGAGTAATTAGTAAAAATCCAAGCTTCATACTAAAATGTGACTTAATGCCATAATAATAATACATTCATTTAATGTTTAACAAAATCTAATCCCATTTGCGTACGACGGGAAAGTCAAGTCTTAACAACTCATATTATATTATGTATGGGTTTCGTACACAGTCAAGACATTTTTTAAATAGACAATAATAACTAAACTACATGTACACATACTTAGGTACTTTTAAAAGCTGAATTTCAACGCTCTAACAACAAAATAAAAATAGAAAAGACAGTTTGATGCAAGATACAGAAAGAAAGGTGCTTTGGTACATGTAATCAATTATTAATAGTATTTGTGAAATATCATGCTATGACAATGTGCAATGTATTTAGCATGTGCTTCATACATGTACACTTGTACACATACATATAACGTATTATGTGTTTGGTTTGTAGTAATAGCTTAATCATTTCTGAGTTTTCACTTCTTACAATTAGTATTTCACAGAAGTTTCTATTTTCCCTAAAAAGCATCAACAGCTTTGAGCAAACGGCTGTACATAATACATGACATAGAGTAGTAGATTGTCATTGTTGTTGTTATTATCAACGATATAGAACTTCAGTTAGATAGAAACTATGTATGAAAAATATAATGTAGGTATTTTCTTACATCACAATTTATAATTCAGTATATGTGTAAATATTCGTAGTTGTTGTACTTACTACACATAATATATTACATATCATTCTTATAAATATAGCAATCATCACATTTGAATTGAAGTTTAAGCAAATTTCTCTGTATTTACAACAACAACGAAAAGTAAATCCGGGTGAATTAGAAAAGAGTTGGACTTGGAGTTGTCCTCTTTGTCTATATCTAATACTGAACACCTGAAATCACATTCACTTTTTGTGTATTTTGCTTACAATCAAATTGATTATTATTACGTCGTTTAAAATTTTCTGTACAGAAATAGGACGGAATTGTGTATTATAAATACAGGCCTTATCTTTTTTTAGATACATACTTTTAAACCAAAGGTATTCTAAAAAAAATTATATCTCATATTTATAACATATAAAATGCTCTTTCTAAATTGCAGAGGTGGTGGTCCTAATGTAGACAAATGCTTTAAAAACAATCGTTAGTTTGACATCAAACCAATTATACATAATAGGTACATCTTAATTGAATTTTGTTTGTGATTTATAGTTTACTACATACATGATGAGTATGATTGAAGTGTGGTATATATTATTGTCTTTTAACGGATCTATTTTTGACGGCAATGAAATAAAATTCTTGTGATTACTTTTACATTAGAGTGTACTGATTTATATGTAGGTATAGGTATAGTAATCAGTAACTGAGTGACTGGATGATGCCTGTATTATGACTTTACAAAATAAAAAAGCTTGTTTATGTATTTAGAACCTGTACATTTTAACAATAATAATTTTAACAAGCTTATTATTAATGTGTAACGTATAGGGTAAAAGGAAACATGTGTATGATTGTGTTTAATGTGTAAATGTTTGTGTAGTTGGATGTGAGCATATGTATGAGTGAATGAATGTGTATTATGTATAGGTGTGTATTTGTATATTTATGTGTAAGTACAAAATGAACTAGGTAGTTTGATTCTCTTTCTCACAAGAAACTATTTTTTCTTTCCCTTCTTTCTCTAACCACCCTCCAAAAAGGCATTTCTCTTTCTCCTCATATATGATTGTGAGTCTAATTAAGCAAAAGGGCGAGAAAGAGATAGAAAAGGAAAAACAACTGTTGGTCTCGAGGTTCAAGAGATCGACAAAGAAACTAATAATAATAACATATATAAAACATTCAGTATTAGACATGTTTTCTTATTGCTGTTTTGCACGTCTTGCTTGATTCTTCTTAGCCTTGAGCCACATTTGACGGATAGTTTTGTAGGCGACACGAGACATGTAGTTTGGTAGGAAAAATTGACCCCAGCTCATTCCAAACATCTATAGATTTGGGAAAAGTAAATAGTTATTATTATCCATAGATTAAAGAAATGAGATGTCGATCGGTAATACATAGTTGTTTGTGGATTCATTTCTTTTTCTTACCATGACACGGTGAGGAGGATAAGCGGCAGATCTGGTTTGAAGTCCAATAGTTTTCAAGGCTACTTTAGTGTATTCGATAGGAGAAGGAGCAGTGTAGGAAGAGATTCGAATTCGACTCATGTTGGTTGCGACATAACCGGGCAGGACGCTCTGAACAATGATTCCCGTGTCTTTGTATTCGGTGACCAAATCTCTTGTCAGTTTGTCCATGTAAGCCTGTTTGGAGAAAGTAAATCATATTATACAGAATGTAAAATTAATTGTTTTCTCTTCTCCAGGTGTACATTCGGTACATCTATTCTGTTCGTATACACAGTATGTATTTTATTTGATTGTCGATACAATATGTGTATAATTTATTTACCTTGGAAGCACCATAAATGGACATGAGGGGAGTTGGAGCGATGGCAGACAATGAAGCCATGTTGACAACAACACCGCGACGACGTTCAGCCATACCCGGCATGACTAACCTCATCATCATGGTCACAGACATGACATTGCAGAAGATCATATCTTGACATAGCTTATCACCATTGGGCATGTCCAAAAAGTATTCTGGGTATGGATAAGCCATACCGACATTGTTGATCAAAACTCCGATCTCAAGTCCCTCTATTTTCTTTCGGATCTCATCGTAGATTTCCACACCCTTACAAAAGTCGATGGGTATCACTTTGGTCTTGACTCGGAATTGACTTTCTACAAATTTTGGGAAATAAGAAAACAGTTTGGTGTTTTAATAACTCATGTCTTCTTGTTTTGTGTCTTTTGAGTCTAATAAAGTTTGACACACTATCCTGATGTTAATATGTTAGTACTCAAGTTTTAACTTACCAATTTCAGCTGCAACTTTCTCCAGCTTTTCTAAAGTTCTACTGATCAGAATAACATCAATGCCTAATCTGGCGAGCTATAAGTTTGAAGGAAACAAAAAGATGAGCTTATAATAATACTGGACAACTCTGAATTACGGTACATAGTATAGTATGCATGTTTAAATACAAACATACCTCTTGAGCATAGGCTTTTCCAATACCGTCAGTAGCACCGGTAATGACTAAAAAAAGTAAACAAAACACCATAAATTATAAATTAAAATCATCCATTTTTTGTTGAACAATATAATTATTACAATGAACTTTAAATTCTACATAATACTGTATATTTTTTTTTGTGATCATTGGCAGATAATGTTTCTATTTTATGCATTATTTTTTGTGGAGAAAGCCGTAATTATAGTGTGTAAGCATTTGATATTTGATGGACAACTTCTGTAATGAATTCCGTGCTTACTGTGTATGCACTTTTCTATGTCATTCATGATTGTTGCTCATCGCCATTCATAAAAATTCACATGCAAAATATTTGCTACAATAGTATTATGCATTTTGTATGCTATAGAGTTTACACATACAACACAGGCCGAAAGGATGGAAAACTAATACATAATATGTTAGTACAAACAGTAGGCTCGTAGAACGGTTTGAATGACAAAGTTTACATGAATGTAAAAGTCGTTTATTTGGAAGACATTGTGTGTATGCATGGGTATCTAGGGAGCTTTACATGAATGAAAAGACCTACGTTTGACTTTCTGTGAGAGTTTTTAACAGAACAAAAGTTGATGTCGTAAGTCCAACTTTGTAGAGGAAGTCAAAGACGAACCCTCACAATATCAAATATAGAAACATAATTGTAAG
>JAQIVE010003794.1:0-15865 GCA_034698285.1 Sminthurinus bimaculatus | reverse complement strand
CTATCTACATATAAAATAAACACAATGCTCTATATATATACACATATACTAACATCTTAAAACTCAATCAGTATTTATATTATACATGTATCAAACATTGTGCACTTGATAGTGCATAGCAAAAAGATTTAAAACCAGAAAAAGAAAATTTTATGCTAATTGTTTTTAACAATAACTTTGATGGGCATATCAACGAGTAAGCCGTTAGGTGTGATGTAACGTAGCTTGAACAGATGTCATGCAATATATACATAACATAATGCACATTATGGGCAAGCAAGTGTCTTCTTTACTGAATACATAATCTGACGTACACTACATACATACATAAGTATTTGGGTAGTCATAACTTCTTGCGTTGTGGTTGTGAAACTCAATCAAAGTTGGTACTTGTATCTACAAAGAGTCATAATATATCTTTAAACATAACACTTTCTTATACATAGAGTTTACTAAAATTAAATGAAACAGTAATAACACCGTCGTAAGAATTAACTTTGATACAGTGATGCAATGATTAATTAGTTTTACAACTTGTTCAATTTGATTTGCTTACATAAAAAAATGAAGGCAATGTCAAATTTTGTTTTTGTGGAAATCATAGGAAATTGAGGAAAAGTAAGAGAATGTGTACTTAAAGCTAAATACAAAGATCCAATATAGGTGAGGCATAAAGGTTTTGTTTTAATTGCTGATGCAACTATTATTGAATTTGTAGTTGGAGAAGAACTAATTAATTCCCCTAATGTTTTTCTGCTTGTATTTTGAAAGTGAATGTGGTTGCAACAAGTTGCATCCAACTGCATTATATGCAATTGTCCTGTTAATGCATACACACTTTTCGTTTTTCTCAAGCTTGAGTCTGACCTACCAACTATACCACAGGATCGTATTATTATAGCCATTTGTTCTGAGAAAACAATTGATAAAGAACAATACGAAATAATGCTCAATGGATTCTTCAATACGATTTTTTCTGAAAGAACCGTATAGATGTGTGGTAATGTCGACTTAAAACAGAAATATGTACAATAAAGGTGCTTACGTGAATGTATACACATGTGCATTGTGCATGTGCTTGCAATGTAGTATTATATTAGAAAAGTTATTATTGGCGTTCAGCTAAAAAAATAGATCAAGTGAACACTGTTGAAGTTTTAATAAATGTCACTGGTAAAAAAGACAAAAATGTTACACCGTGTAATATACTTTACCAATATTAACTTATGGACATGAATTTTACTATATGCACAATTTCATTATGTAGTATACATTTGGTAGGACACAGTCTGACAAACCTAACTGAAGTTAAATATTTTTGTCTACATTATATAGCTTTTATTTAGATGAAGGAGACTGAAAACTTTTGTAACCGTGTATTTGTATGAGAGCAAACAAAATACAAGAAGTTATCATCATACTATCGAAAAAGCCAGAAAGAACCCGAACGAATTTAAAGCTGTCTTAATAAAAGGCTCTTTTCTGAACGTTCATGGCTCTTTCAAATTTTCAGTTGGCAGTCACTTTAAGAAACTGTGCTCTTCAGAGAGCTTTTCAATAAAGATGACGTAACATATAATTCTCTATTATGCTTTTGCTACTTGTGCGGTGGCCTTTGTTAAAAGACATCTAATTTTTTCCAAACAGTAGATGCAGTCATCGCAAAAATGACCGTATAAATTTTAAAGCTTACGGTTTACAGAAAATCATCGTTGAATTTACGTACATGTCAATTAAACAGAAGGTAGAAAAAAGGCCTGTACTTTGAAGTGTCAATATAATAGTTTATTATGGTTGAAGAAAATTCTTGTCATAAATTTTTGACAAATTATACTTGTCGTGTGCCTCTCAAAACTCAAAGCTTCTATTTATAGATATATCAAACGAGTTACATACTGCTTACTGCTTATGAGATACAATATTTATTGTTTGAGATTTCAGAAAATATATAATTAGAGTAAAATTATATTATTACAATAAATGTATGAGTTGATTTTATAGTTTGTGATTATTTTGGAGTACTCTATATATTACATATAGTGTACGAAGGAAGCTGCTTAAAAGAATAAAAAACCAGTAAAAATTTGAAAACCTATTATTATATCAATGCTCCTGGATTCTATAGATAGTTAACTCTGGAAAAACAAATTTGTTTGAAACTCTTATGTATTATTATCGTCCATAGAATGCGTTTTTCTCCTTGTTATAGCACAAAGCTCAAAGACATGATTTTGTTGACGAGTAGAAGAAGTATAGAGAGTATTATTTATGCACACTTAGATCCCCGAGCAAAGCAGCATAACACTAATAACAATTGTAGAGACTGTAAATAATAGTCATAAAACGAGGAAGTAAATTGTTATTTAGATGGGATCAGGATTTTTTTCGAAGGATTTTGAATTCTATAACCTGATAATACTCAAGAAAACGTGGAGGAGTAAGGAGTAAGTATATTATGCAGGCGTATGATATAATTTACACATAAATATTGCATTTGTGCATTTATATACTCTGTATTCTGTATAAATGACAAAATGTGTGAAATACTTCTGTCGTATCCAGCTGATGATGATGACGACGATTGAATAGCGAAACATGACAGTCAGCAGTCAAGCGCGTAATTAGAGAAATTGGTGAAGTTGAGAGATAAACTTGTTACAAGTTTTCAACAATAATTCCAATCTTAAAGGCTGCTAGCTACTAGCTAGTTTTAAAATGATAATTCCACACACATCATATACATAGGGGTTGCGATAAAAGATAAAAGCAATTACAAATACAAAAACCAGCACAAGTATGAAGTACAGGATCTTGGACTGACAAAGGAATACGAATTGCTAACCGAAAAATGCATAAATGCAGACTGCAAAAAAACAACAAAAAACTGTGTCTGCTATGATGCTATGCTATGCTTACAAAGCACGAGCGTACTAATAACTGGTACTAATAACAATGAAGTACGTAGCGTACTAATATGAATACTAACTCACAGCTGATTATTATATTATTGTCTCATTGAAAAACAATGGATGTTTTTTCGGAAGAAAACGGCAAAAATGAAACGAAGACAACAGAGGTGAAGACTTACTTACTTACTATCTGTGTAATAATCCTTGTTTTATAAAAACTTAATGTGAAACGGCAACTTCTTTGTATACATATATATACAAAAACCGACTAAACAGGTCGGAAATAATCAATAATTATTGACAACTATTCGGCCATTGGACGTGAGCAGTGAGCACTTTTAACTTTGTAGGGTTATCACAGAATGTTTCTGAAGATTTTAAACTTTGATGAAGCATCAAAGTCAAACGAAAATGAAAGTTAAAAAGTTCCAGTTTTAGTTTTATGCACTTTACACGACACAACCCTTTTTACAAATTATTTGTAAATTGCTTTCATTTGTAAAATAGTCACTTTTATCACCATTTCTATCAAAAGTTTATGAATGATACACATTTTGCTATAACGCCTTGCTTTTACACTATGAAGTTTAACTCTTGCTTTTATCCCGGATTAACTGACATTTATCTTTTATCCCTTTGTAGTACTTTTAGTACAAAAACTCCAAATGTTCATAATATTATGACAACTCAATCTTGGCTTATGAAAGTTAATAGACTTGTTAGTAGTGAACTGTGAACTGAAATGTATAAAATTCTTACCTTTTGAATCCAATTAAATCAGTGGTATTTTCCCAAAATCGAATCAAGAATACAACACAATCAATCAGCTGAGTCAACGACTCTTCAAATCCAAATAACGAGAGAGAACAAATGCACAAATCCGCGCTTTTCAGTTCGGGATTTAAAAAAAAATTTCACTGTCACTTTTTTCAGAATTTTTGAACTTTGTCAAAAAAACAAACAATTTGTGTGTAGGGTTTTTCGGGTTTTTCTTAGGATTCCTTTTCAAAATGAAGATTTAATTTAGTTTAACTTAATCGTTTTATATTGTTTCGTAAAGTTCCACTATTAAATGCAGCAAAAATATTGTATTATTGCCGTCATTCACTTTAATTTTCGTATGGTCCTCGTTCCTCGTCCTGTTGATTGTTGGTGTGTTGTTAAATATTATCTATGATATTACTATTATTACTCTTATGGATCTGAGCAAACGGAGCGTTTAATACAAGATGTGAATCCCTTCACGAAACGGAGACAACAATGACTTCACGACTCAAAAGATATGGGAAATAATATTTTTTCACACATTTGACCTCCTCCTCAAAAAAAGATGGACCAAGTGTATACTTACTTTAGTACCTATACCTTTCAGTGTTATTACTACTATTATTTAAGAATATCAAGCAAATCACATAGAGATAGAGAGAGAGAGAGAGACTCTGTAAGTACTTATGATATGATATGATATGCTTTTGAAGTACGTTATGATAATAATGATAATACAGTGTGTATATGCCTTACAAGTGACGAAAACTCATCTTCGTCTTCTTCATATCGCCTCCTCAAGCTCAAAAAATACAGTGTAAGTATGTGTATAGTATCTACCTCATAGGTGTATAATATTGCAGTGTAATATGGAATAAGTACACATTTTCGTGTACAGCGAGAGTGTACATACTTAATTCTCTTACCCCTTTCATTCTCATTTAAAATCCACGAGTATCAAATCGTCCATTCACATTTTCAACATGAGCAAGGTAAGCTATAATATTATACATATTGGTAGAAGAAGAAGGGAGAGAAGATGGTACCTTCTACCTTCATCAAATGTTGTACAATGATGTGCATAACGTTTGTGCAGTTTGCTGAGTATGTATAACCAACAAGTCTTCTTTTTCTTCTTCTCATTCACATATTATTATTGTTGCTTATTACTTATTACGTATGTTTCTTACATGCGTATGTTATGTATAATAGCAATAATAGTCATGATCATTATCATTGTTACATGTTGATATAAATAATGAATTGCTTCCATTTTTGGAACCATCTATGTAATTTATGGTATAATTGTGTATTCAATACTTTTACATGTTTAATGAATTGTGTGATTTGACATTTTATTTCGGGATTCGGGAGACTATGATTCCCTTTTCACCAGTTTACCAGCAAAATGAAAACGTTTGTCCAGAAGTAAGAAAATGACGAGAGGTACATAATAAACAAATGTATATACATATATGTAACATGTAACATATTATAATGAGTATGCTTGGTTTACAGTAGGTCAAAATGTTAAAATCGTCCAACTAAGTTTTTCCTTACTTTAGCTATATTTTTATTCCGAATAATGTAGTCTATGGAAATTTTTTCAATGTTGATTTTTCTGAAAAATTGTCCTTCCCGATCAATCATCAGATCTACATAAAATATAATGCATTAGTCTGTAACTGTAATAATTTCACTGCATTCTGGTACATCGTATATGTATGACTTTAATTTCACTTTCATTCAAAACATGGGGATATTACGCAAGAAGAGCGAGCGAGATGTGTGTTAGGCTATGTTTCGAGGAGTGAGTCAGGATTTCCATAATGTAGAACTTAGATTTAATGTAAGGTTTTGTTTATTTATTTTTTGCCAGTGTATGCTAATGTGTATGCAATGAAACGTACACAACGCATACACTTTATGAATCGCAACTTATGTTAGAAATACTTTAGCTATGTACCCCTAAATTTGATATTATGAAGATGTTTGGTGCTTTACTAGCTCTACTCACAAAGCAGAACACACACATGCGAATGCATCTTATGTTAATGTTCTATTTATGAGAGATATTATTTAACTATAACATGTACGAAATATTAGAGGAGGGTACGTTTTAAGATTGTCCTGCAAAAAATGAGTACATTGTAAAAGCTTTGCAGACATTATGAAGTCAAAAAATTTCAAGCGTCGTTTTATGTGCATTGCTACATTGTATAATATGTATGTAGGTATGTACTTAGTACTTATGTATACATACTGCAACCAGCAAACGTACTTCCTAATATTTGCAGTTGCAGATGCTTCGATTCAGTACTTTTAAAATATTTGCATCCGTATTATGTTTGCTAATGTACATACATAGGTGCATATGTATAAGGCTATTGCAGAGATGCTTAATACAAACTTAAAGATGTTAAATATGTACATACGTATGCAATTTTAATTTTAGATGTTGATGATATGAAATGTATGAGTAAAGTGTACGGAAATGACAAGAAAAGAAATGGAATGAACGATGAACGGAGAAAGAATGGTAAACAGTAACTAAATGTATGTATACATAGAGAGAGAAAGGGGGCTAGTTGAATCAGGTTGTAGTCATCGTCGTCGTCGCTTACGATATATTTGTAGTGAATTATCTTTGAGTCCAAAAACACAAACGGCGACTTCTTCACGCTTTAAAATCTTAAAGAAGCATTTGATTTATTTATATGTCTTGAATAGGACAATACGTATTTATCACACATGAGATAAAGGAGAAGCGTACCTTTTTGAGCCTTCAGGCACACTTCCACCGCCACCAAATATTTAACATTAACACCAGCACCATTTACATTTTTATTAATATTACTATTATGCATTAGTAACATGTGTTGTTGTCTCATCACGCAACATTAGAACATTAGAATTAAATATATTATATAAAAAGTACTATCTGCTGTATCTCACTTCCCTCTCAGTTCCTTATTATAATATGACTTAATTTAAGTTCAATTATGTTTCATTTCATATATTTATATCCCAATCTCTATAAAAAAGGATAAAGCATAATACACAATATATCAGCTACTGTTAGAACATATTTAGAATATTATAATACTTTTGTTGTAAGTTAATAATGCTTGAAATTTTGACAATGTGAATGAACAGGGAATATTCTCAAGTATCTCATTTGAAACGTTTTTTTAACTATTGTCACGAAATATTTTGAGTCAGTGAACAAAAACAAAATGATATAACACAATGACTACAGGAAATGTTATGCATAAGTATAAGTTATGTAATGACTAATAACTTAATATAGCGGCGAAAAGAGTGAAATCCCTTATGTATAATATCCTATTTACATTTACACCTATGTACATAAATAACTGTAATCTTTATACTGTCAATTGCTTGCTCACATACTATATATACTGCACGTAGACAGTATCCATTGTATATTATGTCATTGGAAAATATTGGAGAGCGACAGAAAACAAACTTTCCTTTGATATTAGCATTTGAAATTATTAACACTAACCGCCGCCATTTCTAATTTATATTTATGCTCTATCCACTTTATGTAATTTGTAATTTCAAACGATAAGTGAACCCGGTATAAATTAAAACATTTGGCTCTTCCTTACAAATTCACACACTGTGCAATTCAGTGAGAGTGTTGAGTGCCTAGATGTGTCTACTGTATTTGTGTCCGTGTCCATATCAACGTTGGCTTTCAATCTTTCAATCATTGAAAAAACGAAAAAAAATTTCCATCGTTTTCCATCACCTATGTTAATACATGGAATATACATATGTGATGGAAAACGATGGAAAAATTTCCGCGCTTTTTCAATGATTGAAAGATTGAAAGCCAACGTTGGTCCATATACAATATAAATCAACGAAAGGGGAACGCTGAATGAGTTTGGAGTTGAACTCAACGAGCTGTATAATATTAATTGTCTTACGTAATATACAATATGCAGATACATAATATACACAAATACAATTTGCAATAGTTCGTCTGTACACTATACAGTAGATATTGGATATTAGTGTATTGTAATATAGTTATGTTAAATTATTGAGTAATCATCAAGAGGAAGATCCTAAAGCATATTACGGTATTGGCGTTATAGAAAGGCGGCGTACAAGTTTAGAGGGAATAGATAATATATAGCTTGCAGTTACTCTTCGTTACAATGATGAATGACACTCTGAAACTGTCGATTGACTGGCCAACAAGAAATTCTCTGTACTTTGAGTACATGTGATAATGTGTATACGTGCAATATATGGGGAAAAGTTAGAATTTTGAACGATACACGGGTTTTCACAGAACAAAGGGTTATGAAAACCCACGTCATTCGTTACCGCTGAATGTAAAACATTTTAGTTCTGTAAATAAAGAGCTAATACAAATATTTTTACAGCATTTAAAATTTTCAATAATTATTACAGAAAAAATGCAGCCAGAGGATTTTCAATTTGATCAGGAGGTTTATTTGTAGGTTGTGACACTTTCTTTTTCGGCTTAAACTTTTTATTACTTGTATGCAAGTTACTGATATTATAAATACTGTAGGAAGGAGTTGGTGGAAGAAGTGGGAATAGTGGCATTCTTGGTTCCTTCACATTTGGGATCTTGTAACGACTGA
This sequence comes from Sminthurinus bimaculatus, assembly GCA_034698285.1. Lineage (NCBI taxonomy): Eukaryota > Metazoa > Arthropoda > Collembola > Symphypleona > Katiannidae > Sminthurinus > Sminthurinus bimaculatus. Next base: position 7,542 of record JAQIVE010003794.1, on the reverse strand, counting down.
TTTGAGCTGCAATGTCCATGTCACCCAAAGTTGATGACATGCCAAAATACTTTTCTTTGAGAAAGTCTACTATGTGGTTATCTATACGTCCACTTAAACTTCTTTTTGGTCGAAATCGTAGTCGTCTTGTGCGAGTTCCATTTTTATATTGCCTATTTCCAGTCCCAGGCGCACTACGTCCTCCCGCTTTAGCAGTACTATTACCAGTAACTTTCTCATTTCGTCCCACGGCAACAGCAGTTCCAGCGGAAGCTGACGCACTTGCCGATGCATTTGCTGTAGTGACCACTGTAGTCGTCATCAGTTGACGATTTAAGAGTAGCGAGTTTTGAATCAGATTGAGGAAGAAGAGAAATCCAAGTAGAGCTAATGCACTAATTGCTGGAGCTCCACCACCACCTCCATGACTGTTGAGAAAAAAGGAATACATAATACATACTTATTTTGTATTTCTCGTTTTTATTTTATTTATCTTCAGTAATTTGATCTTGATGTCCTTGTGATTCTTCTCTAATTATAATTAGTTTCTTCTTCTCGAATAGTTATTGCAGGATAATAATATGAATGGAAATGGAAAAAGGAAGTGAATGTAGTTTAAAAAACAATTACCCTCCTGCTTGGCCCCAACCACCTCCTTGGCCGTCTCTATGAGCAAAACTGTTAGAACTAAAACTATTTACTGAAGAAGCTGGTGCTGCTGGTAGAAGGTATTTATTACCGTTGTTTTGTTGAGGAAAAGGTGGAATCACTTTGTCACCAGTCACAAAGTTTAAAATTGAACTTATAGATCTCATTTTTGTCGAAAAGTTGTTTTATCCACCTTGCACTTAATGTTTTGTAGGAAACTGCACTATAATAAATGTTTCTGTACGTTGCAATATGAGATTACACTTTTGTCATTACTTTTTTTCCTGGTGAAGCAGATTTTGTTATTAAGTTTGGATAGTGTGCAGGGTCACATTGTAAATGTCGAATCGAAATATTATATTTTATCCAAAAACTTTAATAAGAAAACGGCGGCAATTTCCGGAAAGACAGACTAGTCTACCTCCTCCAAGCTTCAAAACAAAAGAGTAGACAATGCCTGCATAATCATACGCTAAAACATCTTTACGTAGTTTATTTAAAACACCAGCAAAACGGCAACCTACTTGTTTATAGTAAAACTACAATATGGATGACGGATTTCAGTCGTAGTTTTTTAACCTCTTTTAACTTGAGCATCACGAAGGGCACAAACTCTATTATATCACATTAGAATGTCAATGTGAAAGAAGCATTCATATTATAGTATTCGAGATTAAAGTAAAAATTTCGTAAATAAAGTGTATCTCTTGAATGACATAATTTAAATCATATTTGTGTATGTATGTAAGTATGAAGAGCAACTACATTAAGGTACTGATGTACATTCTGTCCTAAGTGTGTATACATTAAGGTATTGTGCATTCGACATTAGATTGTCGAAAACGTTGACAGAGTCAAGGCGGCAGAAGAAGACGGTCTGTACAGAAATGATTACTATTATTTATTTTTTTGGCTAATTTAATTTTTCTGTCTTTAGTTAAGTTATGAGACTATGAAGCGTGAATATTCTCATGCGTTTACATATGAATATCCTCTGCCTAATACGCTACAAATAATGTACCTACAATACGAGTACTTACAGAACACGATAGACAGAAAAGACAAGAGTAACATTGTATCTACAAGATGGGATGAGATGAGTTCAGGGCTTTGGCATTTCATCCTTTCCTTTCATATCTTGTGTTCTGATATTGCTCACACTATACAGATTTTCTTTCATTTTTAACCTTAAATTCTTTAAAAAATAATACATTTTCCTAAGCTCATCGTCATCTATCTTTATTATTGACACTGGTGTTTACCACTCTTAAAAAATCAATGAACAACTTTCAATTTATGTATTGTATAATATGCAGCTAAATGAAGAAATGAAGTTAGGCCTGTTGTTTCGTCACGTTTTGGAGGAAACAGCTGCCGTGTCATCTACTGACAAAGTTTTTTCCATTGACTTCTTACTTCTTATGCATAAAATATGCCTAAAATTTGTCGGAAACTAATATACACTAATATATTAGTCATTATCAGTGAACATGAATTATTGCTTTAACTTGTAGCTATGGATTCTATATATTGTCTACAGGTGTATTCATATGGGTATTGGGTATGTATTAAATTAATGGTTTAATACATACTTTGTGCATACATAAAAAGTACTTGTGTGTAAATTGAAATTGTGTTTATTAATTTTAATTTTCAAGAGTGTGTATAATGTAGGTACAGCCAATAACCAATGTACATAATACATACATACATACAATAAGAATAAGAATTTATTGCAAAACCAACCTATTCCAATTTATCTTTTTCCTAGTCTCTGAAATCTGCCGCCGCCTCTGAAATTAATTTACATTTTCCACTCTTCGTTTCATCAAAGTTTAAACTGAAATGCAGTGTGAATTTTTGTGTAAAATGTAGAAAATTTATACACGGATACAATAATAATATAATAAATATGACGCTATACAATGTGTGTACATGCATATGATCAGAGTAGAGCAATGAAAAGTGAAAGAACGCACGTAAGCGGGTGCAAAGTTGTCAGTTGTCATTGTTGAACAGACGTAGTCATTGAGTTCCTTCCTACAACCTGATATTATTATTATCAACAATTTGCATGATGTTTTTCTCGAAATCTCAAATCAAAGAATGGCAGTTTCAATCATGCAAATGTGCAATAAAATATAATGTGAATATGTTGCAGAGAACGGATCGTACTTTTATATTCTGGTTGTCAGACATATATATATTCTTCATGCTGAACAAATCCTATGGAATAGCAAAAATTGAATTTTTAATTTACCTCCTACTTCTCGATTTCCGTGATTTTTAAGGATGAAATGGAATTATATGAATTATTACTTATGACTCAAAATCATGATGAAAATTTATGACTCACCAAATGAAATAAGGTAATCAATATGGTACATACATACATACATCCGTCGTAAGTCGTAAGTAATGGGTATTACACATTATCCATGCATGCATTTGTTGCAATAACGTTGTGATAAAAACGTATGATACATAATACATTATATTTATATACCTTGTATTGCAATTTAAGGGTTGCGAGCATGCGTATGTATATGAGTGCGCTCGGGATAATTTGTAGGATTTACAACTTTTCCCCTCGAATATTTGTGCTATGAGTAAAATGTTTTTACTTCAGACTTTAAAAGTAAGGAGAGTCAAATAGAAAAATTGAACAGACAGAGAAATTGTGACTTTTTGACTGTTTTGATTTGAGATGCAACTCTGTAGACTTGTTAAGGTGTCGACTGTCAACCATATCGCGTTTCCTTTCATTTTGTATCTGACAGTTTGTTAAACTTTTAACAACCTTTTAGTATTCTGGGTACACATATATCTACATTGCGATTGCTGTGAAAATTGAAAATACGTTTAGTGGCAAAAATGTACAATTTTACATGGTGTCCGAGTTCTATATTCCATTTTCTTATTTTTCATTCCCTTTTTGTTTTTCATACGTTCACTACAAGGTAAAAATACTAAAGTATAAAAAGATGAATTTTACGTGCAAAGTAATGGGATACTTTCGCCTTTGTCAAAAATGGTGAAGAGTTCCTTAGACATTTTTCTAATTAGTTCCAGCTCAAATATTGATTTGAATTATGAGGACATTTCCGACGGATTTCATCACCTATGCATGTATGTATACATATTATTTCATGTTTTGAATTATTGCTAATGAACGAGTGTGTATCTACTCCTGACATTAGAAAGAAGCCCACGCGTCAGAAGTCAGAAACAACCTTTGACATCGTGATCGTGTGTAAAAAGCAAACTTATAAGATGACAGCATTATAAAGTCATTATGGAACAAAAATATAAAATACAAGACAATTATTTCGTTTGTTTAATTTATCGTTGTGATAATTGTTTTATGATCTTACTCGTATGAAAGTAAAAAGTTATAGCCAATTATAGTCTTTTAAAAATAAATACGTAATACACATTACTGCCTCAACTTCTTTCAGGTGTAATGGCTGTGCTTTCCTTATCTTTGTATTTCACAGAAACGGTGTTAGTTGTATAATTATCATAAATTGTACACAAATTCTCATTTTATATTATTTAAAGTCTAAGAGGTTTTGGAGTAATGTGTATTTGTCAAAGTCATGTAATCATAATGATTATTATGGTAGGATAAATAGAATAGGAAGAAAAAAAGTTGTATATGTGTACATATGTTGTACTGTGTACGGTGTGCAGATAATATAACTGTGTTGTTGAGATGAACCGATGAAAATCCAAAGGTAATAATTTTTATTACAATCAGTTTCTGAAAATCATTCTGTTTACTTTTCAAATCGTAAATAGATGTATAATATAATACACGTAACGTCTAATAATAATAGATACTAAGACTGAATAGGAATGGTGCTGCTGAGTGCTGAGTTAATGTCAAGATTAGATGACTTGTACAATAATGCAAAGGCCAAATACTAATACCAATAATGATGATAAGCTCATCATTACTAAATCGTTACTGTAAGTATATACACTGTTCGTCCATCATTTATTCCATGCACTTTCTGTGCATAATTGATGTCTGATGAATATAGTTAGATACATTTTTGATTCTCAAATCTGTAATCAGTACGTTAAAGTAACCTTTTGTAACAGCTAACTATTAGTATTAGCCAGAGAGAAAAACAGAAGAAAGGATAAGAGGAGAAAGACATTATGTAGAAGGATTGAGTGTGCAATATTTGTTTATTTGGTCTAGCTTGAATTCATGCAGAGTCAGGTGGATTGTTTTTTCTCTCCTTTTTTGTCCATTGTCCTTTGTATGCATATAGATTTGGATTGTGGAGCGTCACCTTATTTCAATGAGACACAAGACGTAATAATGTGCTAAAAACTTAATACTATTTTACAGTTTTGCAATGACACGGATAATTCACATTTTTTTATTGAAAACGAATGACAGTTCTATGATCATGAGTCAACGTTCAATGCTAAATTGTTCGCTAAAGTGGCATATGGCATAAACAAAATGGAAATATATGCACACGCCGGATTCGCTTTCTATTTAAAACTGAAAACCTTATGAATAGAATCGAGGCAACTTTTTACCCTTGTTAAAAATCGCAATAATTAGTTAGTTTGTAACGTTTTTTTGCGTATGTATGGTTTTTCCGTTGTTGTTTTGTATAAAATAAGAAGTGATTAAATCAGATAACACTGAAAATATGGCACAAAAATAGTCGTGCACACTGTTTGATGATCTGTCAAGAGAAATGTCTCAAAACGTCCGTAATGTCGTACATTTAGATATTTTCATACATTATATTTTCTACAAATTGTGATTGTGACTTGTTGTGACTGCAAAATTCATAACAACAAACAGTTTCCTTATTATTTATGTTGCACAGTTAAACATGGGAAAGAAAAGTTACTTTTGAATTCTTAATGCATGAGGTATTCAACAGAGAAATATTATTTACTTATAAGTTCATTATGCTGGTTAGCTATAACTCGATACAAAATATCTGCATTTTTGTATCAAATCGTGCATCGAACATGGGTGTATCGCAATTTTTGAAATAAAAAGTGTTTGGATTATTCCTTACTACTTATTTCATTTACCTACATACTACATACCCTGCACATAATGCATTCAAGCTTGTAGACCTAAACATATACCTCCGTTCGCAAAAAGGCATTTTTAATTGCCAGGACATGTATGTACAGCAGTTATATGTATGCAATGGGTAAATTTTTATATTATTAGCAAGTTAACCAATGAGCAAGTAAGTGTGTGTGCAAAGTGCAAACAGCTTCTCAATATAGCAGACAGAGACAATGTGACAGAGCAATAAGGGCCTTAATTAATTTTGACGTTCAAATTTTCCTAAATTATGCAGCACTCTCAATTATTCCGGAATCTGCGAGTTTAATTTGCGCTTGCTGTGGCTGCTTCTTCTGTCTCGAATGAGCATGCATGAAGTTATACTTAAATGAGTGTGTGTGTGTGTGTATGTACTCACAATCGGCTTTCTGATGAACTACAGGGAATATTACTTGACATGTGACATGCATCTGCCCCGTGGCTATTTTTACACAAGTCAAGTCAAGTCCTCTCTTCTGAATATGAGTAATGAGCCGATAGTGCACGATATCAGTGTAGGTATGCATGTAGTAATGTTGAATATGTATCTATATATGTATTTCATCAAGCGCTTGATAAAGAGGAAGAAGACCTCTCATCAGCATAATGTAATAATGTATGTGTAATGTATTTGTGCTTATGCATAAATACAGAAATCAAAGATAGTCTCAAGTCTGAATGTCTGAATGGGCAGATGAAAATGAAAATTGCTTAAAAGCTAGTTTAGTTTTTGGTATGTTATGGGCTGAAACTTGCAAACACATATGCATACATACATTCATTGGACGTGTACTTGAATGATACTTTCAAGTCTCGCTCCGTCACTGTCCCGTCCCCTCCTCTGTAGATGTACATATAATACATGATGATGAACAATAGGCACAATTTTTTGCGCGATGGGGTATTTAATCATTTAAAAACTCAAGAATTTCCTCTGTCGTCTTATTATTGACGATTACTTTTATATTATACGATAAGCAACTTGTGCAAGATGCAGTCATCCAATACAGTATACAAAATGCAAAATATACAATACAAAAATTTAAATGAGGTAACATAACATCAACAACAACAGAAAACACAACGGTATGAAACACTATTGATTTTTTTTCGAGTGTCAAAGTATTTGCTTACAGTGGGGAGTATGTATCAATGAGTGTACTTGGGTGGTGTGTTTAGTACTTTGTAATTCATAGTCATAATCATAATCATAATTATATTCGTCTTCTTATGTATGTATGTATGTATGTGAATTGACGGTGGACTTTCATCATGCAGTTTGCATCTGCATCTCATGTGAATATTATACAATGCGATATCAACACAATAACTTGCACAGTAGATTTGGTAGTTTTTACAACAAGAAAATTACAGTGGTAATGATGACTGTCTAGTAACTAAACGGAGTAATCAGCTCAGCTCAGGTGGTGCGTTTTGAAAAAAAGGAGAGAAAAGAACCTATATGTATATGCATCTACTATGGTATCATCGGATATTATGAATATCTAATGTAACGTTTGAGGGTTAGAATTAGAAAATGTAACCTATTTATTGTACCTATTATTTCATATAATTTTCAATTTAGCACGGTCAGCATCAAAATTAAGTATCGAATAGTCCCTCTGTCCCTCTGATGCCTTCCGTTGTTTTTGCGACGAGGTAAAAGCAAACAGGGTAAATGGAGCAGCATGGGCATTTTGCAACAATTAACCGTAATCATCATTATGATCAGTCCCGCAATTTGTTTCATTATAGTCATATTAATGAGATAAATGGATATTTAAATATTTGAATAAACATTTCCTGAATTTACTGACTAC
>JAQIVE010003793.1:0-15869 GCA_034698285.1 Sminthurinus bimaculatus | reverse complement strand
AAAAATATTTTGGAGTCTCGAAAAAAATCCTTGTGGCCCAGGTGGGTATTCGTTTCTCAAAATGAGGTGCGGCCCACAAGATATTTCCTCCATAAAGACTTTGAGCTCGTGTCAACGCAAATGCTTACTAATTTGGCCGATAAAATTTGTATTGTATTCTAACATTATACTCTATAACTGTATGCAATATCAAGATCCTGCATGAAAAACTGTACGAGATATTTGCAAAAACATTCGTTTCCATACTTTCCGCGGACCCTGTAGAAAAAAATGGAGAAAACTGTACATCATACATACCTGCATCTTCAAAAATCTTAAATTGTACCGGAGTCTCGAACTTTGGGCTTTCTGCTCCAACGGTATTTACACGCATGATATGACAAATGCGAAATTTAAATTTCTTGATGAAACAAATACCTTGATGGGACGTGACGACTAACGCTATGCGAAAAATGCGGCTAAATGACTTTTTTATAATTGACGACCAACGAAAACTTTGGCGGAAAAAGGAAAGAGACTGTATGTTGACGGTGACGGTAAAGGGTGAGGGTAAGCAGACCGCGGCAGAGCATGAAGGAGCATCAGTTCCGCTAGTGCAAAACATGACACACGGGGGACGAAATGAAATTCCTGTACCTATGTACATACATACAAATACATACATTCGTGTATATGCATGTGCTCGTGGATTCCCAACAGGAGGAAAAATGTAGTTTTTTGTGTGACTTGCCTAAATTTCTCCAGTGCACCGTGTCCGAGGAATTGACAAGTGGAAATTGCTGAGCTGCCTGACTCCTTATGTACGTATGTAGGTAAGTACATACACACAGACGTGTGCTTTCAATGGGTCCTCAATGTCCAGCTGTGGAGAAAAGTAGATGTAGAGGAAAATAGTTTAAAGCTCTATGGCTGGTTTAGTTTTGACTCTTTGGATTTTTTTGTTCCCAAGTCCTCTCTCTCTCTCTCTCTCTGCCATCGTCCAGCATCAGCAGACTTTTCCAAACGTCCACATTATCCGCATACTCACATTCACACAAACGTGAGTGTTTATGTGTATGTGTGTATGTGTGTGTGGTTTGGTTTGGCAGGACAATGGAGAACGGCCGAAGGTAATTGAGCACACTTAAGTTTTCGAAGCATGTTTCTCTCTCTCTCCCTCTCTCTCTCTCTCTCTCCAGGTAATGGAGAAATGGAATGGAGGAGTTTCAATTCAAAGGAGAGGCAGACGGCAGTTAAGCTGGACGGGTTCATCCCATCATCATGCGGGTGCTAGTGGGAAAGAGTAATAAATCGCAGAGGATGGTCGGCAAAAGAAAACTTCTTGAGCAATAAATTGAATTTCCTTTCCAATAGAAACCTTTGTCTTCATATTCCCTAAAACTTTCCCCCTTTTCTCCCGCTCTCTCTCTCTCTCTCTCTCTCCCTCTTCTTTATTTCCTTTCTCACTTTCTCCTCACATTTTTACACTTTGCACTGCCCCGTCGTTTCGTCTCTTCTCTCCCTCCTATTTTTGTCCTATACACTATACACACAAAAATGCTTTGGCACAAAAGAAAACGGAGGGAAAAGTAACATTATGGTATATCTATAGATAATACTTTTCAACTCTTTTTTTACTCCTTTCCCTCCCCCGCTCTATATATTTTACTCGTCCTCCTCCCCTTCATTCCCCCTCCGTCCCCCTCTTTTAGCTTTAGCATTATCCCGAATTTGACACATACAAATTTTAATGTATCACACACTTTACAACCATTTTATGCCAAATTACATCATGACCCCCGGAAAATATTGCTTTCCAGTCCCCTTTATCTTTATCCCCATGTTCTACAAGGGCCGAGCGTGTCTATAATATATCTGTATATTTCCTCTGTGACCGGGAATAAAGAGTAAAATATGTGTTCAAAATAAATTTTTTTAAGGCAGATCGACTCGAGACTTTTTTCCATTGTTTTATGATGGCGACATACACACATACATACATATACAATGTATACAGATAGATAGGTTGTCGTCGTCGTCTCCTCCCGTTTCAAAATATAATGCATTATATATCCCACATTTATGGTAATATACACTGTACATTGTTATCTGGCTTCCCGCTTCCGTTACAATAGAAGAAAGAGCTTCTGTTAAAATATTAAAACCATGTACATTGTGCTCTAGATATGATACAATATAATAAAATCGATTTACTAATACATAATAATTTTATGAATAGTCTTTAAAGACTGTGAAAGCTTAAAGCCTGAAATATTATCAAAAAAGTTCACGACATTTGTAGTATTAGTGAGGTTCAGATGTTGAAAATTACACGAAAAAATATGTCAACTTTTTTGAGCTAATTCTATTGCAAATTAGAAATTCTTATTGTCAAAGTTGTTACTGAAACCTATATTGCCAAACTTCTTTACCATCTTATATAATAAATATACATAATAAAAAAATTGGAGCATCAATTTGGCCCACATTTTACTTCCCTTGTAGACAGAGGACGAGACAGGGTAATAAGTTCAATAATAAAAACTAACGTCTTTGGCGAGTCTCAAGGATTTTTCTGTTCCAATATTGAAAATAAGCGAGTCGTAAATTCAAAATGAATCTTACAACTTGGGCTCAAATATTGTACATTGTCAAAGTAATCGCGATTTTTATAAAGAGAACGTTGTATAACATTATAATGCATTTATTATCCATGTACTTGGAGAAAAGTATTAAATAATATATTATTATAGTATGCACCTTTAATACGTACATGAAAATAAAGAGCATTAGAGTGAGAAGAACGTTCTGGAAAAATGGCATGTATGTACAATGTACCTAATCCCTTGAATAAGAGTACTCATATTCCTCTCGCCATATTGTCCCTGAATCCGTGTCTATATAATGTATGATAGAAATGCATACCTACCTGCACGGGAAGGGGGGGGGATAAAAATTTCAAAGTGACGTTATATGTGTCCAGCCCCTTATGTATGTAAACATACGAACACCGTATGGCCGGGAGAATGATTATGATTAGGTTTAAAATTTGCATATGATAATAGCGAACAAAGTCACATCACATCCTCAAATAATAGCAGTAGAAAAGCTTTAAGCCAAAGGTAAAGGTGAAACTCAAGCTTCAAGTAACACTGAGGCGAGTAAGGTATTATGTTCATAATGTTACATATAGGATTGCGAATTCATTGCAAATATGTAATCATATATATAGCTTGTCGACATATGGGCCGTTTTTTTGATAATCGATAACTCTAAATTTTTTTACATGATGTTACTATAGCAACTCTTTGTACAAAAAATTAGAATTATCGATTATCAAAAGAACGGCTCATATATCCAAGAATATTACATAAATATTATGTCGCCGTTGTGAAAGTGCAATACGGTGTATGTATGAGGGAGAAAAATTCTTAAAAAAGTAGGGAAACTCTTCCAATTTATTTTTATGAGACTTTTCTTTCATTCACTCACATTCATATTCATATTCATGTTGGTACTAGTATCCATATTATTCATATTCATATCTCCCCATGATCAATATAGTAATAAGTGCACAGCGGGTCTTAAACCTAAGTATTAGTATTTATACGGACATCTTTTTTCAAGTTCCTTTACCTTGATCTTCTCTGCATATACTTACACATTACACATGTATATTGTTCAAACTACAACATTTCTTCCTTTCACTATACAGTAAAAACGTGGAGAACTTTCCTTTTTTGTCCTTTCAAAACTTTGTTTCTTGTTCTGGAATCCGCAATTCCCCAACTAAAAAAGAGACAAAAATGATAATAATAATAATGATTTCAGCACGTTACTTTTATTCACCTTTTCAACTTTCATCCCGTGTTTTGCGTTTGCCCTTGTCTTTGCCCTCATTTTAAGGATGTCTTTATCTTTTTACCTTGATGCTGCCGTCTCTTGAATTTTACCTTCTACCACAAAGTTTGTCACTCTTTTTGTTCCTCTTCATTTGACAATTGAAGCAGAAACTTCCAGGGTTCAGTCGGCGGCGTTGGGTTAGATATAATAATAATAACTGACAAGTCGGATTAATGTCTCCGCAGTCTGGAGTGTGGAGCAAAAGCTCGGTATGAATTTTAACTTATGCAACTTTTAGTGCAGATTTTGTTACTCCGCCAATATTAATTCAATTAAAACTCTTGACTTATACATATACGTACATATTACATTCAGAGTGCACAGGTGAGTGCAGATTATATGAAAAGAATTAATTAAAAAGATTTATTTCCGCATTTTAATTTTACAGTGAGCAAAAAGTTGAAACTCTGCATTTTTTAGGATTCACAACATTTTCTGCAATGTTTCCCATCTGTCATTCTTCATTATTTAACAACAAAACGACGAGGACGGCTTTTAAGTTGTGTTGATTGCACAATAATTCAAAACAGGGAAACTAGCTTAAATCCAAATCCGCCAAAATTGCCTGTTTCCCAATAGCCAACCATCAACCATAATATTGCATGAGCATCATCATCATCATGATTCATCTTTCACCAGAAACCTTTGAAGGCCAATTCTTGGCTAAGACTGAAAACGCTTCTAAAGCCGAGTAATTATCTCAAGTATGTATATATGTATAATGTATATGCATCTATCCGCAGCTCGACGGAGGATCGATCATAATTTCTTGCATTGCATATTACACATACGTAGAGCTAGAGGTAACCCAACACGATTTCAACATCCTCGTTCGCCTAATCAAAAGCTCCCATGTAACGCAATAACTTTGTATATTCAAATATACATACCTGTATGTATTGACATTGTGTAGTTACGTATAATCTCTCGTACAAATACTCAATAATGCATATACATAGTCGGCCCACTCTATATTATGCAATATACATATGTACACTGTAAATTCTTTGGGGTTGCAAAAGAAGTGATGAGATTGAAAGATTCAACATTCAAAGAGCTTGTTAAAGTCTCTCTTGTTAAATTTTAATATTTATACCGTTTTCACTCAGAGACTCCGCTCCCACTCCTCTTCCTCTTCTTCTTCTCTGTGAGTTTAATTTTATATTTCGGGGAATGTCTATAGTCTATAACGATGATGAACCTGCCCTATCCTCTCATGCTGTCTCTAGACTGTATACCAAACTATACGAATAAAATGAATAAGATGAAACAGTTAAAAAGAAAGTTAAAGAGTATAATTTGATTTGCAAGTGCGTCTGAATTCTAGATTCCAGATCCTTCAGCTTATACATACACACACACACACACACACACACACAAAGTGAAAGCTGCTGTATAAGCACGTACTTATGTGTAATGTGTATGTACGTAGATTGTATAGCTAGACTTTATCTTTGATGAAACAAGGAGTAGGAGTAGGAATAGGTATGAGTGCGTTCGTTAAATGAATGAAGGTTTTTGGGCTTTAAATTAGAATAATTCCTTGACTTGGCTTTCATCTTCCATCTTCAAAGATGTTTTTCGAGCGATGAAAGACGTACTATGTATACGCCTTATGTATAATGTATATATGTGGTGAAGAGTGAAGAGTAGGATGAGTACGACTATGGCAAACAGTAAAAGTTTGCAACAGCACGAGAAAGCCAAAGAAACTGTTAAAAGTAAAAGAACCTTGCCATGCAAAACCATAAGAAATTAGAAAATGCATTTTATATATGTAATATAAATGTACGTTGTATGATACATAATCCCTGAGCTTCCAAAGGTATTCCGATGCTTTTCATATTACTTGATGCTGTGCATATTGTATCCGCGCAAAATTTCAAAGCTTTCCCTCAACTTTTCAAAATATCTACAAAATGATACAGCCAAGTCATTGAAATTGAAAGAAGGAGCCAAAGACAGTTGTATGAGTACGATGTATGTATATATGTATACAGTTCCTTTTGAGAAGACAGTGAGAGCGACAACGACTCATCTCGCTTCACCTGTACATTTTCAAACCACGCAAGCTTTCCTTATCTTGTACCTTGTATCTTTGCTCAATATACAACTTACAAAATAGAGTTATATCTTACATGCTTGTATGCAACACCTAAACCGTTCCCTGCTCGTATCTCCTGTTCCCCATCATATTATTCAGCGGGATTCTGCAGAGCGGCCTAAGCTTTTAGGCAAACCTAATTATCGACTATATTTCTGAGCGCTGAATGCAAATGCAAAAGCTCGCATCAAATCAGAAATTAAAATACAAAATCTGGAATGAAAATGTATACAAATACAAAAACTCTCATCGTAAGATTGCTTTGTATTTTGTGTATGTAAAACGTAATACAGTGTATTTATATACAGAACGTATTCGCTCATTGTTAGACTGTGTTTAGCTTAGCGATTCCATAATCCGTGTGATGCTCCTACATTTTTTTCCGTATTTATTGAATTCAGGGCAATTTTTTCCTTGGCCATACGGATTAGAAAAACATCTGATGACAATGATCAATCATTTTTTAAAACGTATTTTAAAATTGAATAATGGGCAAGATTTAAGAAAAATTTAGGTACCGACTAAAAGTGGAAGGAAACAAACTCTTATGTCAAACAAGGAAATGATTATATACGATTCTAAACCTTTATAGGTTGATTCTTTCAAGAAGGATCGAATTTTAATAAATTGTACCCAAATGAGGTACAATTTAGGATTTTAAATTAAAAATAATGGTTTTATGAATTAAATTGCCTGATATGGAAAAAATTTTAAATGAAAATATTGGTAAAATAGTTATTGCTGTTGAATTTTTTAAATAAGAATTGAGGACCCAGATTCTCCTCTTGATAAAAAATCGAACTGTATTTGGTAACGAATAATATGATGGATAATAATGTCAAAATAAAAAATTGAGACTATGAGTAAATGTTGCAATCTACACAGTTAAGCTAAGATGATGTTATTTTTTTGCTATTCCTGTACACAAGGAATTGAAAACAGAGAATTATTGTTGTTCAAGTGGTAGATCTATTTTGCTGAAACGAAATAAGCCTTTTCCTTTCCTTTCCAGGTATCCTGTCGTCTTTCGATGTTAAATCAAATTCCCAAGTCGAAGAAAATTAATAAGCCATTACAATTTTTTAGGGACGTAAAAAGTCCAGAAATGGAGAAGATGTGCAGAAAAAATGTTGACTTGTTCTTTGGATGGAGGGATCAAATCTGCCGAATTTTAGCTGATGTGAAGGATCTCTGAAACCTTTCACTTGTCCGTATTACTTGAGCTTGCGACTTTTCAATGTGTCTGCTCATAAAAGTTTATAGTTGGTAATCTTTTGGTTACATTGGAAAACGTACCTTTAAGCCTCGAATATAGATATTTATACTTACACAGCTACTGCGATGTTTTACTGTGTTATGCTACTCAAGTCCTCGAAATTCTTTCCTGGCCTCGGGTTCAGATTATAGAATATTATGAAACTTACACAGTATACATATATAATACGCACATTTAAGCAGTATACATGCATAATGTACAGTAAGTATAAAGTATAATGCATAAAACACGAGTGGCATTATTAGACGTTGAACACACATGGAAAATTGAAGGAGATGGGCTCCAAAATCCTGATCATCCTGATTCCAGAATTTCGATTTGAGAGAGACAAGACAAGGGTCCAGGTCAATCCCGACTAAAGTTCCAGCTTCAACGAGCATAGTTTGAGATTGGAGAGGCTAAAATAAGTATAGGAGCTGGCGACCAAAGCGAATGTCCATGCATACATGCATACATACATACGTATATTGGCCAAGTACTTGTGGGAGAGTTGGACATGATAAATAAATCCCAAGCAAATTGAGCGACCCTGTTCATCTGTCTTTTACTTTTACTTTCACTTCTAGCTCAGCTCAAGTTCGTCTCTCCCTTTCCCGTCGCCCTTTCACTCACTCACTCACTCACTTACACATACACACACATACACATACAATACATACAGACACACTCTCAAAATTTCTATTTATTTCCATTCCCATTTCCACTTGTGAGTGTCTGTTTGTGTGTATGTATGTATGCACATGTAAACTACAGTGGATAAATCCATAGACGAGGAAAAAGCTTACATTATCTCTCTTTCTCTCCCTCCAAAGTCTGGATCTCGTTGCTGGCTGGCCCTGGCCATGGCCTTTTGAATTCTCAATGGAGATCAAGCTCTTCCTCCCATGTGTCTGTCTCGGCCTGAGTGTGTAACAAATTGATGATCGACTACCAATGAAAACCGGATAGAGGAGCACAGAAAACGAGTGTGTGGAATGGCGCGTACTATGTGTGTATGTATGTATGTATTTGTATGTATTCCCATTGTACATGTAGATGTGGCTGGGAAATGGAAAAATCACTGCGTAGCCTCTCGCAATATGCAGTAGGTCCTCGATATGCATACATACATACATACTAAGATCTGCTGTTTGAATTTTGGTTTTAAAACATGTGTAAATTAAATGTAAGCTTCAATTTTGAAAAACATGGTGCATTTAAAAAAAAGTAAGCGTAAGAAAATTCCATAATAATTTAGAGCTTCCTTTTTGCATACGAAAAATTTGTTCAAAGTTCACTGTAAAGAAAGCATTTTCATACTTATATCATAGATCATAGCTGAAGGTTGTTTGCTGTAAACAGTGTAAAGAGAATTGAAGCTGTATACACAGACTGCTTGTATTTATATGTATGTGGACGTGGATAATGTGGGTCTATCAACTGCGCGATTGTCTTGAGTCTTGAGGGATAGAGATGGATAGATAGATAGATAGATAGCTGTATGACGGTATTTCAGTTTGGTCCATTTGACCCGCCGACTCTCTCATGTGTTGACAAGAGCAACCATTGATTTTGGATTTATTTCTATCTGACTTGTCCTACTCTCTCACTGGCTCTCCATTTCTCTATCTCGAGTTCTTCTACATACTCCTCTTGATTCCTCTCATCTTTCCATGTTCCTACAATATATAAAAGCTCTGTGTATTATGTATGTAGACTGTAGACGCGCACTCGACTCTTCAAACTTACACATTCAACATCGCTCTCATCCCCAGTCGAATTCCAATCTTTATTCAATGAACGTCAAGAGGAAAAACCATCCTGCCATATATACACATATACATACAACATACATGTCTGTTTGTATCTCCCAAAAGTTACATGGTATATGTATGCTTTATGTATATACATAGTTAGTAGCTCAAAAACTAAAAGACAGATCATCCTTATAAAATAATGTATCTGTATAATATAGCTTTTGCACATGTACAATCCTCTCGATTCTCCGTCCTACTCCCTGTTCAAACAGCTAGTCAGTCCAACTTTGACTTTTCAATCCTCCTCTTCAACCTTCAGCCAACATCAAAAAATAGGTAACAGGATAAAAATAACAATGCAGCGAAACATGGGACAAACTAAAGAATTTGACACTTGCACAAAGTCAAACAAAACTGCAGAATTGTTTCATCATACCAAAAATGTAACTGAACTTTGGTTTATTTTTACCACTTTTGGAAAGAATTTGTACCGCAAATTTTTACTGCGAAATTGTGAGATGAGATACATGTGCTATGTATTTTGTCCAGAGGTTTTATGTGCTCCCATCTACGACATGGTTCATACACACTGCGTTGTATGTAGAGTTGATTTAGTCTGAAAAGTGTATGGTTTTCACATTAAACGTTAGCCGCAAGAAACCAGAAAGAAAAGTATAGGGTAGGGTAATACATATACATATAAACTTTGGAGATTCTATGTACAATGTAAAATGTACAGTGAACCAAAGAAAGCAAAGCCAAGTTGTTCTTGCTACCTACTCTATTTTTGGAATTATGTAATATTATTACGACACAAAAGGGGGGACAGAATGGAGATATTTCGAGTAGATGAACGAAATGAAGAAAGAGGGAAAGCAAAACAGGGAGCAAGACAAACGCAGAAGAACTTCAAAGGTAAAAGGTACGTCTAACGACAAGAAGAAAGAAAGCAAATTTCTATGTGTATATATATCATAGATCATAGCTACGCGCTGCTAATGTACAGCATACATACATATGTGGAAATTGTACAGCACGCATTTATGTTTATGTTTGTATTTCTAAATATAAATATATATACAAGTAAGGATGCCCGTCAAATGGCGGGATTGATTGGAAAATAATGAGAATTTAAATCAAGTAGATTAAAAGCATCTTCAAATATATAATTGCAGGATAAATAAGTACAAAACTAATACCAGCAGTGCATTAATCAGTCTGCTGTTTAGGTGAACACGCCAAAAATGTGGAGAAATAGAGAAAAAGTCATGTCAAAGGTAAAATTGCATTGTCAGTAAATGTCCCCGTCTAAATTTAGGAGCTTCTCTCTATCAAGTAGACTTTGCATGCGGAACATGAACGTTACATCTTGCAATGCGATTTTTCACATCACATTGTCGTAAAATCGGACGCACATCCTAAAACCAACGGATAGGAACTTTATACAAGTGGATAATATACATAGGTGCGTTACATAATACATAATGTACATTGTAAACATGCATACAATACATGTACATTGTACATACGTATTCCTTGTTCATGGGAATGAGAAGAGAAATCTAAGACTGACTCTCAGTCTCAATTTAGTTGTTCCACTACAACTGACTGAGATCGCGAGTACAAAGCAAAGTGAAGGGAAAGTAAAGAGAAAGTTTTGGAATAGACAACCCAGGTTGAAACAGAAAGAGAGAGAGAGAGAGAGAGAGAGAAAGGTAAAATCGGAGGTGGAGCGAAAGGAAAAACAACTACTGAGAGAGAAAACCAAAGGAAGCCCACTTGAGAGAAACGAAAAGAGAAATGAAGGAGAAACTAAAAATGTGAAGTCTCGATGCAATCTTGAGTTTGAGTTTTGATAGAGAAATGTACATTGTACATTGTACATACATATGTATTTATAAGAAAGGAGCAGGAGAATCAACTCCTCATGAAATGAGAGAACACACACATGCATGAAATGAAAACCAAGTAGTCACTCACTCAAAGAGTATCAAAATCACAAGGCACAGCTACCTTAATATCTTGTGTACATATACATATATATTATATACATACTTACTCAAGCAGACTCAGGGAAGAAAAAACATCAGCGATCCAAACAATAACCAACAATCAATAACATGCATGCACAAATGTACAATGTACAATACATACAGATAAAATGTCTTATTCTCCCATAGCCAAACCTCACTAATAAACTACGTCTACACAACGTTTTTATATGTAACTGGCGAGAAAAAGGAAAGGATGGAAAAAAGCAGAAGTTTTGAGTTTTGAGCCTCCTTCGTAAACTGTATACTGTATATTGTATACTATACACATAAAAAAGGCAGGGCAATGTGTGTGGAAAATAAAGTCCGAGACTCAGCCGACAAGCTCTTCTTTTCCTCATTTGACTTGTACATGTCACTTTGGCTCTTAAAAGCTTCTGACAACTATAACTCTCATGTATATTGTATATTATAATACTCGGGGTTTATTCATCCTCCTGTTAGTTGCTGCACTCCATGAAATAAATGTACATACTTATACTTACTTAATACTTGTAACTCACTATATCTACAAAACAAGCAGATACATATATAGCTAGTCAGTGGGATTCTCTCCATCCGCCTCTTGTTCTTTTTTTATTCTTCTTCTTCTGATGCTCTTACACACACTTGTCCTGGATTTCTCTTGTCTACATTTTTGTACAAAAAATAAAAATAAAAGAGCAGCTACGTAACTACAACATATTGTATACAGAAGTATACAGAGCCATATTACACACGGATTTCCTATCTCAAATCTTTGTGAAGCAGAACAAGAGCAAGAGCAAGAACAACAAACCCGATTTCATCCTCCTTCCACTAGACTTTTAAGATAAAGCCAAAGCCTAAGCTAATGTCAAAGTCAAAGATCAGAAAAAATACTTCCTGCCTTCCTAATATGCATGCGTGTATCTTTCTATGTATAATGCTACCATTTGACCTTTGGCCTCTCTCCTCTTTGCACGTACTTTTCTTCAATTGGAGTTTTTACTAGAAGGAGCAGAGACTACAGTTACTGATATGCACTAGAAAAATGAAAAATATGTTCCCCTCTAAATTATTCATAAGATATTCACATATCATATCACAAGTTGTAAAAAATGAACATATTCAACAAGAAGAAGAACAAAAAGAGCAACATTGAACGATTTACAGGCCAGGCGTCTGAGGTCTGGGACGAAGCCATATAAATATAATATAACGGCTGTTTATGTAAGAGAGGGGATAAAGAACTCTTTGGAGGATCCACCATTGTGCAATCTGCTCTATTGTAAAATACAGCGTACATACACAATACACATACAATAGTAAAAAGGATTTTATGCTGCAGATAAGTGTATTGCATGAGCCTGCACAATTTATGGTAAACGGGAAATCTTAAAGACGAGAGAAAGACGACGAGATTGTATTAGATTGGCTACAATATTATGATGACTAGACATTAGACATGAGATTAATATTAATATTTATCGGAGAAAGAGAGAGATGGAAAGAGAGGGGAAATCGCCCACTCAAAATAATAATGAATAAAAGATGCTCCCTTCGATAATAATTCATTTAAGCTCCCTTGAAAAATTGCCAAATGTCTTTGTCTCTCACAAGATCGCGGACGGGAGGGACGGGACAGTAAACTGGACAGTGTGTACATACAACCAAAAAGGACTCTAACAATAAGCCACAGCAAACGTGAGCAAGACAACAACTAACGACAAAATGACATAAAATAAGGAAAAATACAAGAAGAATTCCCAAAAATATTGTACAAACCCCATTTCCATACAAAAATCATAAGTAGTCAATACATAAAACAAAGTTATACGTTCGAAATTAGGTTCAAGTCGAGGAGAGCACAAATTTATAAAAATAAATAATTTATTTCATTTTCCTTATGTGTTTTATTGTACCCGGGTCTAAACTTCCCTTCGTCCATGTACATTGTACATAACGCAAGACAATGTCGTGCATTCTACAAATCTTGGACGTCCGATCTCAAGTTTGAGTCGCCTTTTTTTTAGGAAAATACATTTTTAATGTACCAAAAACAACAATGATAACAGTAATATTTTACTTTTCTTGCGACTTACGTACGTACAAGTAAAAACAAATGCACATTGTACATCTCGTAAATTGACTATTGACATGAGTGCACAAGAACCACGTCCACAAGACTGCCAGTCCACGTTCACTTTATAATGTAGACCGTCATTTTGTCCAATGTGTAATGGTCATATGGTTTAATAGTAATCGCGCTCGTCTTGGCGGTCATGTCCATGTTCATTGTTCATGTTATCAAAAAATGTATCGCCAATCTTGTGTTCTGTCTCGACTGACTTGTGACTACAACTAAACTATTAAAAACCGAGGGCACAAACACAAACATCAGCAGCCTCAACTTCACAAACATCCATAATACATAGATATACAATACATGTATGTATACACTATACAAGGTCCTCAATCCACATGAAAAAGGACAAAAGAAAAGGGAAGTAAACATAGGGAAGGGAACAAAGTGCGGGGGAAGAAGAAGCAGAAGAAGAAGAATTTCACATGAAATGAAGCGAACCAAACGATATTGTCATTTAATGTTTTGTAAATATAAAAAGCGGTCAGCTTGTCCCTCGCCATGGTCCGAGTCTTGAACTGCTGCTTTCTTTTCCATTCTCTCTCTCTCTCTCTCTCCATGTGGCTGAACCTCGGTGGACAAGGACACGCACAAGACAAGGAATGGGACAACGACAACTATAACTCGGAGCAAGTCGACCAAGCTGCGGGACGGACGTGGAATAAAAATAGCTATATTTCCCGCTGGAATTGAAAGTGATTTTGAGGGGATCGGTCACAGACTTTAAAGGAGCTTTTCCTCATTGAATAACTGGGAGAATGGCGAGAGTTGCCATACCAATGCCAATCCCAATGTCGATGTCGATCCTACTTCCAACATCAACCCAAACCAAGCCAACCCAAGTCAAAGGAGTGCAGACCACAGACCACCACAAAGCAAGCCAAGCCAAGAAGAAAACAAGTCGCGGAGACATTCTCGAGTGTACGTATGTATCCGTATTTTACACAGGGAAAAAATCCACTCTATTACATACCCTTTATGCTTTCATGTAAATATGTATGTATGTATACATACACACTTTTTTAAGATATTAAAGGAGGCTCGTATATATACAACGTACGTAACGTATAGATGCGCTCGGGAAGAATGATGAGCGCGAACTTTGGACAAGTAGTTGAACCGTTATGAAAGTCGAACAATGGCTGACACAAGGATTGTAGAGAGGATTCTACTCCTCTCCTCTTCTTCTTCGTACTCCTTTGAAACTAAATATCAATACATTCACATCTTTCACTCACTATATGCTTTCCCCTACTCTGTAAAAACTGTACAGTCTATTTCTGTACGTGTATTTATAGTTTAAAATCCTTTTTTGAATTTCTTGTATCAATTCAATGGGGCTTTCTCCTCGTTTTTCATTCTATCCATAGAAATCAGGGCTCGGTGTGTTTTGTATTTTGTAACTATACTTGCACTCGTATTAGGAGTGCAAGCAGGGTTTTTTGTAGGGATTTTGTCTCCAGCTTGAGGTTTGAAGCTTGGCCTTTACTCCTTCCTTTCTCCAGACTCCAGACGTATGTAGTTTTATATACCAAAAGATATAGACCTCGTCTTCCTCCACATTTCTCTTGATTGGGTGTATGTACGATGTACGTACAGGCAGCGACTCTTGAAAGGTAGAAAGGGCAAAAGTAAAAAATATGTATTAGAAAAAATAAAATAAAAATGTACATACGAAGGTTGAAGAGCCAGGAGGGGAGGGGTAAATTTCTACACTTGACAATTTGAACAAAGGTAAACTGGAGGCTCTTTTTACAATTCAATTCAATCCAGATTCAGTGTACACTGAAATTCGTCAGCGTACTTAGAACTGTAACCAACTTCAGACACTTAATGGTGAATATACATAGAGCGTTGAAAAAACGGTACATACTGTCCGCTCATAATTAAACGGAACCTTTTCTCCATGCTAATAAATAAAGAAAGCAGAAAAAAGGGTAAAATTTATTTGTCGGTAGACAGCACACATTTTCTATGTAGTGTCTGAATATAGATATGACGTTTAGAGTATAAAAATGTCACTAATACGATTATATGGTGAAACTCTGTCTCTCCACCTGACTCATTCAACCCAAGTTTTGAGGTTTCTCTCTCCAAGTAATACATACATAGATACACACTATACACTACACACGTAATGTACAAATAAAAAATCAGCTATGTACATAATATGTAGGAAGTAAAATGTAGACAAGGGAAAAATCTTCACTTCACTTTCCGAATGAATGCTCCACTGAGGATGAGTGACTTTTATTTTCCCTCAAAAAAATCACAGCGAGCAGTGTAGACACACATACATATTATGCATATGCAATATACATGCATACATAATACATATGTATGCAAAGTGGAGAAACAGGAACTAAAAGTTTGGGGACACTTTTACTCCGTGTATTATTTTAACATGCTGCAAATGCAATACATGCCGTAGTAAGTGTGTATGTGTACAGGGAAATTAGACCAAGAGACTGCTCCTTTTATGCTTTCTTTCAAGTTTTTTCCATGAAAGGGAGAATAGGCAAAAATCTATAGGTACACACTCCATTTGTGGATGTATGTATTG
This sequence comes from Sminthurinus bimaculatus, assembly GCA_034698285.1. Classification (NCBI taxonomy): domain Eukaryota; kingdom Metazoa; phylum Arthropoda; class Collembola; order Symphypleona; family Katiannidae; genus Sminthurinus; species Sminthurinus bimaculatus. The sequence goes on along the minus strand of JAQIVE010003793.1, from coordinate 153 downwards.
CAGTCCTTGACGATTCACTTTACAGGCTTTAAACTGTAGACTACACAGACGTTTAAAAGTTTGAGAGAACTGTAACTACGTAGGGCCCGGCACATGAAACCGACCGAGACATAAAATAGCAGGAAGGAAACGACTCACAACCTACTGATCGTA